>VDFB02049217.1:161405897-161453475 GCA_007258455.2 Sequoia sempervirens | reverse complement strand
GAAATCAGCTTGGCTCCCGGGTAGAACCAACTAGCTTGCAACATAAAACTCCAAGCCTGCAAGAATCTTGCACTCCAACTTCCTGGATCAAGGGTTGATGTTTCAATGGACAAGCTCTGATACCATGTTGAGATTATGGATGCACAGTCCCTAAAGCTCTGGAATCTTCAATGAAGGACTTTATCCATGAAAGATAATCAGCCACAAAGGGAAGTGTTGCAACTATGGAATGTTGAATAAAGACTCTATATTGATATGATATGATGAAAATGATATGTTACAAATGAACAAAATGCCTGATTATATAGGCAAGAAGGAAAACCTAAGATGCAAGAGATGTTGCCATGTGTCATGATCTAACATGTGACAACATGTGAACCCTATCTAGATGATTATTAAATGTTGAGATAAGTTCTAGAAGGACAACACATCTTCTAGAAGGAATCTTATCCCACAAACAAGGAAGGGAATATTATCCCATTTATTAAATGATTTATTAAAAATGTAACCTAGGACAAAATGAAATATGACCTAAGTTAACTTATGCTAGTGTAATAATTAATTAATTACACTAACAAAACCCGCTTTCTATGGAGGTCCTTTTCTGCCATAAGTTCATCCATAGCCTTAGAAAAGTTCCCATGTTACACATGATTAGTTGTGTCAAATTTCAGCTTAGGTGCAAATCATAGTGTTAACAAGAACCTTGGGATAATTTTTGTTGGGAATTTGACAGTCAATAGTTATTTATCTTTGAATTCTATGGAATCTTAAATTCTTTTGTGGAGACTTTATAATCCTTATATAATTCAATAATCCGTATTAAAATCATCCATATTACTTGTCATGTGACCTCCAAGTGATATTATTAATGTGTAGTTATCCTAATTTTGATTCATTCCTTTTTTAGATTAGCATTACATTAGTCCTTTAAACTACTCGCATCCACTATTATGTGTAATTAAATCAAACTTACTTTTATTTTTCTTAAATTTACCATTTTATTAATGTGCTTTAAAAGAAAAGTGTATTAAAGTAAAATAGACCATGTGATTCCATTTTATTGAAACCGATCCATCATTACAAAAGAATTTCAAAATGGCAAATAATTTTTATTTGTAAGCTTATATTTCCATTTATTTTACTTCTCATCATTGGGAAAATTGGATCAATTATTACCTTATTCTCATTTGAGAGTGATAGCTCCAAATATAGTGTTAATAATAACTTAAAGTCTCTTTAATAAAATTATTTTTTCTTACCTCCAAGGATATAACTTTATCAGTTTGGTGACTGAGTAGGATATAATCAAATTTGTCATCTATAGTGAGTGGGTTAGAAAAGCTACGAACTAAATTCATGAAATCAACCTTCTAAAATATAATGACTCTCTTTGTTTCATTTACCCTATAATTATAGGGAAACCATAGTTAATAAGTTATTGAAATAATTTTATTTGATATCATAATTTTATTCTCTACCTTCCCATGAAAGTGATGAAGGGTAAAACTCGAAAAAACAACAAATAATGGCACAAACAAAATGAAAGAAGGAAAGAAAATATTTTCTATTATCATTGAAATGAAAATGAAATTACAACATTATATTTTCCATCACATGGGCTTTCTGATTACATAAATCTACAAGTCTGCAAATCGGAGCCACCATCTACTCTGCTCTCCCCTCCCCTCTGATGTCCCCCTTTACATCCATTTATTTGGAAGGTGTAACCTCCCTAGAATCTTCTAGAAAGTGTAACCACCCTAGAATCTTCTGGAAAGTGTAACTTCCTTAGGAAGATATTTTGAAATTTTATTAATTTTGGTATTACAACTTTGCGCGGTCATAACTTTTGATCTGACCGTCATATTTTCTATTATAATACCTTTTCAGAAAGGTCTCGAGAAATCTTGCCAGAAATTAGGGCCTGAAGGCCATCCACTTTCATTTTCCACCAATTTTCAGGCCCATCTGGAGTCTATAAATGTCTCAAAATTGAACCCAAAGATTTTACTAGGATTTTCAAAAATTAAAATTTTAATATCTCTCAAATGAAAAATGGTATTGAAGTGATCTCTTTGCCATTGGCTTCAATTTACCATTCTGGATGTCTATGTAAGATTTTGTGTCCAACTGTGCATAAATGCAAACTTACTAAAATAGTAACCCTACCAAATTTAGCCCTTATTGAAAAGAAACAACATTTTTTTTTTGGGTGATGGAAGATTGCTCTTACACCCTAGATGCTCCTACATCAGAAAGTAACATTATCATGCAAATGTTTAGTTACTATGTGTGTGGTTGAAATTTCCAAGGATCATTCCCTCGAGTATTTAACATTCCTATTATATCTTTGATGGGGAAACATGAGGGACCACATAATATTGATTTCAATCAATATAGGATCAAATCATTCCCTCTAGCTTGTTTTTCTATGACATTTTCATATAATTTCCATAAGTCATCAACCACCCTCATCAAGTTTTTTAATCTATCCCTAAGAACTAATTTTATCACCTCTCTTTTTTTTTTTCTTAACCTCTTCAATGATCTCCAATTTTTCTCCTCTCCAATATCCAAATACTTCTTTTATTTATTTATCTCTTTCTTAAATGGTGATTAGATGAGGGAATGGGACTAGGGATCCTACTATTTGGAGCTAGACTAGGAACTATTGGATATTTCTGATATGTGGTTGTCATTGATGTCAACACTATTGGCATTAATGTCTTTAAGTTTGTATATGTCAAGGATATTGAGAAAATTGTAAAGAAATAAGTTGCAGGTTGTTAGTGATGCAATGAATTTCTGTATGTTGGCTAGCCTAGTATGTTGTTGATAAGAGGTTTTGGATTAAATCATTTGTTGCCGAGTATATCTATTTTATCCACGTCAAGTTTCAGAGATCTGCGTGAAAATTTGATCGAGTTATGAGTATTTGTGTTCTGACAGTTTTTTTGTTGCTTCAGTTGGTGTTGTTGAAAGAAGATGATGCGATTCTAGTAATTTGAATTGTTTTCAATGCTTCTGTAGTGATTCATGATGCTTGTGGATGTTTCTACATTGTGCTCTATCTGTGTTGTTGATCCACATTGATCGTTGTGCTCGTGATTGGTGATTTTCTTTTGCGAGTTCATGTTTTTCATGTTCTTGGTCGACAGGGTGATTGTAGCGTGTTGTGGATCTTTGAGGCATAATTTTTTAAGGTTTTTTATGTTCAAGGATTTTTTTTTGGGTCTTCACTATGTTATGGCTAACATTGGTTGATGCGTATTGAAAATTGTTTATGGATTGAGCCGACAGTTATTACACATTTTATATTTTGTTGAAGCTGACATGTAGATGATGTAATCTCTTGTTGTAGATATATATGAGAAATTGTTTATTCCATTTGAAGGTATGGTGTATGAGATGTGTGAGTCCTATGTGTGAATAATTTTTTAATCTTTCAAAGGAAAAAGTAAAATGTAAAGAAGAGAGAAAAAGTTTATGTGCTTAACTAGAACTTTAATCAGGCATTAGCAGATGCTATTTTCTCAGTTCAAAATCTTGAAGATGTAATCCAAATGTTTCTATAAGATAATGTGTCTTCCTTTGGCCAGTGAGCCTTGTTGTATTTGAGCAGTGAGCTCTAGGTAGTGTTCCTGAATGCATGTGCATTCCCCATTTATAATTCTTTATACTTTTCATTTTATATATTAGATCTAAGAATAAGTTTAATTTGTATAATTTCTATGACAACTGATTCACCCCCCCTCTCATTTTTCTACTCTTGTGTTACAAAAGGAACTTGTTAACTTTTGATTTCTCTTCATCATATTCATTGTTCAACATATCATTCTCCTAAAGAATTTTTTCATAACTAAATTGTAGTATATAATCTGTACCTTTTGGAAATATAAAATACTAAGGAAGCTAATTATATGGATAACACATATCCTACCATATTTTTAATAAGTTACTCAACCATCTTGTTGATGAGTATTTTTGCATATTCAAAAAAATAAAGTAACAAAGTACACTATCTCTTGAAAGGAAATCTATCTTCAGAAAAAAAATATAAAGATGCACCCAAGGCTTTGATTTTTTCAAGTCTTGACTTTACAAAAATGATTCAGTGGTTAATGTAATTTTGGTTTCACAAGGGGCACTAATGTCTAACTAGAACTTCTGAGGACAAGGGTTTTGTAAAACCCTAGCTATATTTTTAGATTTATAATCTAAAAATGATTTTAATAATCAAATATGATAGTTCTAAAGTGATGATTTTCTTCCTAAACTAACCAAAAGTTAAAATAAAATTCAAAAGGTGATTGTTTAGAGATCCTAAATTTAAAACTTAAGATCAATCATAATAATGGCTAATGTTACAGATAGACAAATCCCCATAAACCAGTTCATGTTTAATTGGGGTTAAACCCACAAAACTGTAGAAATAGTGCAATATTCAAAGGAAATCTTAAAGATTTTTATACTATAAACATTCAGACATATATCCTATTATAAAGTAGTTACACAAGCAGTATTCCTTTCATGACAAGAGGTTAGAAAATTACTGACATCATGATGGGATTGTTTGGAAATATTTGATGCTTTTAACATTCAATTGATTCCTAGAAGTAATAATCATGTTGCTAATTCATTAGCTTAGGTATCTAGCATGTTGAAACTACTAGCTTTATCAAGTTTGAATAAATTCATAGTTGAGCTTACACCTACTCCTTTGATACCCGATAATTTTACAAATTTCTAAGTATTTGAAGATGATAAGCATATATTGGATTTTATCATTAGTTCAAATGTATTTGCAACTCAAATAATAGATGAAACAAAAACCAAGGAATCCAAATTAGATATCAAAGGAGTGATCAATTTGAAAACTAATATAATTCCAAGAGGTATGGTTCAAGTGGAATGAATTTTTGATATTGATTAGCTAAGACAAAAGGAAAAACATTCTAAAGGGGATTCAATAGGGAAAAAATGTGACATTTACAACATGGGCATGGTTGAAGAAGCAAGGAACATCCTTATCAAAAAGGTATGTACCCCAATGAACAAGGATGGTATAATTAAATCTCTTTATTTATATCATGATGTTATCACATGGAGTTATGAGGATATAAGTAATTATGATACCTCGATAATCACGCACACCATTCCTCTCAAGCTTGATGTCAAGCCATTTTGAAAAGAGAAACAACCCGTCAATGCATTATTAGAGCCAATAATTTATAAAGAGGTTCAAAAATTGTTGTCTGCAAGGATTATCTTTTTGGTACATCACTGAACGTGGGTAGCCAACCTAATCCTACCTATAAAAAAGAATGGAAAAAAATGATTATGTGTGGACTTTCAACACCTTAACTATGCTTCATAAAAGGAAATTCATTTGTTGTCCTTATTAGATGAGGTATAGCAGATTGTGAATGGGTCCCAAATGATGTCTTTTCTAGATGGATACTTGGGCTATAATCAGTTGATATTTGAACACGAGGATAGATTGAAAACAACCTTTACCACCAAATGGGAAACTTTTGCATATAGCAAATTCCTTTTGTACTAATCAATGTAGAGGTGACTTTCTAATGTGCCATGGAAATAGGCTTCAAAGAATTATTTGGTAAATAAATAATTATTTATATGGATGATATAACAGTGTTTTCAAAGAAATGAGAAGATCAAGTGTCAAATTTATGTAAAGTATTCTAGACATGTAGGGAGTTTGGCATATCATTAAATCGCAAGAAGTGCATCTTAAGGGTTGTTGAAGGTAAATTATTAGGCTATGTTATTTCAAAAAAGGAAATTTCCATCGACCTTGAAAGAGTGTTGGCTATTCTAAATATTTAGCCCCCAACGAGTAAGAAGAATCTCAAATCATACTTTGGTAAGATCAATTTTTGTGTGAAAATTTATCATGAGTTTCACAGAGATAGTTAAAACTCTAAATGCCATGTTAAATCAAGATGCAAAGATCGAATGAAATCCATAAACTAAGTGGAATTTTAAATAAATTAAGCAAGCAATTGATGATGCCCCAGTGTTGGTAAGTCCAGATTACTCTATGCCCTTCTATATTTATTCATTTGCATCAAATCATTCATGTGTTATGATGCTTACAAAAAAGAAAGAGAAAGGGGACTAGCGTCCAATAGATTTCATGAGTACCCCCTTAAATATGTTGAATTAATGTACCCCAAGATAGAAAAATAGGTGTATGCCTTGGTGAAGGTAGTTAAAAAATTCAAGAACTACATTATAAGGAGTAAAGTGTATGTAATTATGCTTGACCCTGTGGTTAACATACTACTAATGTAGAATAAGTTAGGGGAGCATAGGGGCAAGGGGGTTACCATGTTGCAAGAGTTTGATCTATAAATTTAGTTTTTGAAGTTGGTTTGAGGACAAGCATTAACACACACTATGGTAGAAACTGGTCCATGCCTCACTGCGTAATATTATAATCTAGATGATGTCTCTCTGGATGAATTGTATGATGAAATTTCGTTCTATATGATCAACTAGCATTGTCCATCTCTCTTGGACACTGTTCAAAGGTGTGCCTTGTGACTGAAAAGTGACAACTTCATGCTTAAGGGGGTAGTGTTATATAAGAGAAACCATGAGGGTATCTATTTAAGATGCCTTGGAAATTAGGAAGCGTCTACTATACTAAACTATTTTCATAGTAAATGTGAGATATATCATAGTTTAAGAGATTTTATTGCACATTAGATCTTAAGAGTAGGGTATTATTGGCCTACCTTGTTTTGTGATGCCCATTCACATGTTCACACTTTTCATACATGCCAAACATCTGCTAATAGGGAGAGGTATGTTGTTGTTCCTCTTTAACTAGTGGTTGAGGTACGTCCCTTGGCATAGTGGGGACTTTATTGTATTGGTATGGTTAATCCTCCTTATGTTTTCCATAGGTATATTCTCACTACAATTTATTTTTGGACTAGATGGATAGAGGCTATAACATGTAAACAACACACTGCTAATGTAGCATTTAAGTTTCTTGAAGAGTAGATTGTAACACATTTTGGTTGTCCATTTCCATTATTTTGTGATAATGGTCCTTTTTTTGCACCGTTGAAATTCTTTGGTTTGGATTTTGATTATGGAATTACTTTGAAATTGTCTTCCAATTATTATCCTTAGGGTAATGGCCTAGTTGAATCAACAAATAAGAACTTGTTGACTGTCATATGCAAGTTGTTAGATAAAAATCCTACGGATTGGAATACCTAGCTGAAATTTTCCTTGTGGGTAGATCGTACTCGCAAGAAGGCTACCTTAGGAACATCCCCATATCACTTAGTGTATGGATTGGAGCCCATTTTCCTAGTCCATTTAAAAATCCCCACTTTGCAATTTATCAATGAATATTATGAAAAAGGGGATAAGTTAGAGTCCTGCCTTGCCTAGCTCCTTCATTTAGAGGAAAAGCACAATGAAGCCATTGAATTTTTTTCTAAACACTAAGGTTTTGTCTAATGTTTGTTTGATAGGCAAGCTTGAACCAAATATTTTAGGATTTTTTATTTAGTCCTTTATTGGGACAAATCTCATGAGAAGGGAGAGCATGGTAAGTTTGATAAGTTGTGGCTCAATCCCTTCTAGATTTTTGAAATTTCAAGGAAAAATGCATATTTTTTGAAGACCCTCACGAGGGAAGATTTCTTGTTGCCCATTAACGGGTAGTATCTCAAGCATTAATTTCAAGACTAAGTTGTTTTAGCTCAGACTCTTGTACATAGTTAAGTTAGGTCATTTTCACTTTGTGTCATCCTCATTTTCTTTTTGCATGGGAGAAATTTTGGAATAAGTGTTTATCCCTTCTAGGAAGTGGGTCGAGTTACCTTTTATAGACACTTAAATAGTCTTGATCAATACTACACATCTGAATCTAATTATTAGCATCATTTCATCCTAAATAACTTTTGACTAACTATTTAATTAAATAATATATATTGTTTAATTAAATTCATCACTTTCTCCTATTAATCAAATAATCAACTTTATTAGATTAATTCATCATCCTTTCTACTAAGTCTCATACCATTTAATTAAATAATAATAATCATTTAAGTAAAACCTCTATATCTTCTAATTTGATTAAATAAATCTATTTTTTTGTTAAATGTCATATTCTTCTAAAAACCCCTAACCCACCTAAGATTAATTAATTCTAGATTAATTAACCTTAAACCACATGCTAATCTTCATTAACCAATCCTCTAGCTTTTAACCCCACCATGGTTAAATAAATCTATGCTTTACTAACCCCACTTGTACAAGTAATAATTTTTAAAAATTAACTAAATGGTTATTTTCCTCACAAAAGGATATCCTTATGGAATATTCCTCTATTTTTGACATTCCCTCCCAAACTATTGAAAGATCTTACAAAGGCTTTTAATGCCTCTTACATAGGTATTCAATGGCTCTTACAAGCCATCTTGTCTCTTGCAAGGGCATTTACTTCTCTTACATACCCTTGCATCCTCACCCACTATCCTTAAATTCTTCCAACCATATGCCTTAACTCCCTCTTACATATATCTTCCCAATATGTTCACACACTTGTGTGAGGAACATATCCCTATTGCTTCTCTTAGACTTGTGACACTTTTCACAAGGCTAATGATCCTCCATTTAGTCTCAAATTTCTTGGTTTTCACCCTTTTTCTAACCCTTTCTTCCTATAAATAAAAGACCCTTCTATTGGAAATGGAGCCATCTTTTCATGCAAGCTTACTATACAAATTTTTTACTCATATCTACATGTATTTTCATCTTTTGATCTTGAATTCACTATCTTATTGCATCAAATCCATCACTTTTCATCAAAATATTGAAGCTTATCCAACAAGGGATTGGGAAAGGGCCATATTCCATATTAATTTGGCACCAATCCCCCTATGGGATGAGGTTTGGAGTACTTAGATAGGATTTCATGCTTATATTTCATGTTGTTTCATGCTTTTATATAGTTTTTCTTCATTTCTTTGTATGTTCAAGTATTTCATAGGGAATGTGATTTAACCTACTAATATGACTAATCTTTGTGTGTTTTGTTCATGTTTAACTCAAGATTATCCCACATTCACATTTTGGTGCTAGAAGGACCATCCAAGGACCACATGTAGATGCAAGGTCACTATCCAAGGACCATCACCACCACCTAGGGCACCACCTACAATTCCAAAATCCAACCCTAGTTACTATAGTGTCTTGGAACAAATAAAGAAAACCCCCACCCAAATCTCCATCTTGGAGCTACAGAAGATATCTCCCACACATAGGGATATCCTAGAAAAAGCTTTGTCTACATCTACTATTCCCAATGGCATTGGTGCTAATAAATTCCAAGCTATGATTAGACATATCACCACACCCCATCTTTTCACATTCTCTAAACATGACCTCCCAACACAACCATCTCATAATTGTGCACTACATCTTGAGGTATTTGTTCAAAATAAAAAAGTCAAGAGAGTCTTGGTGGATGGAGGTGCAAGCCTAAATATTTGTACCTTGTAGTTGATCAAGAATCTAGGACTCTTTGAAGATGTTATTGAGAAATGAAATGGTATCACTATCATAGCCTATGATGATCAAGAATGGGTGTCTCAAGGAACGATCCAACTCCCCATCTAGGTGGGGCTGATCATTATGGAAACTACATGCCAAGTTCTTGACCTTGAGCTTCCTTATAACATTCTTCTATGGAATCCATGGATCTATGTGATGCAAGCCATCACATCTACCTATCATCAATGTGTTGAATTCCCTTATCAAAATAAGGAAGTAACGATCCATGGTGACCCCAAACCATTTTACTACTACAAGAACCTAGAAGCCAAGTATTACAAAATCCCATAAGTTCCCAAAAATGATGAAGGGCCATCATCCTCCTTTGTTGACCCATCCACATTAACCTCCACATCTAAGACAAAGACACCCTTCATACAAAATATACTTGACATTAAAGTAGTAATCAAAGATGATAGTTGTAGGGAATATAAATTGAAGAAGGATGCTTTTGTGTTGGGAGAGTTACCTAAATCTCCTAAATCTCATGCAAAACTGCAACCCATTGCTATCACATCCCAAACATTCACGATAGCACCTACCACTTTCAAAAAGTGGGAAGATTTAAGCAAGGAGGTTGTGGATGAAGAATACATATCAAGCCTACTATATCAAGATAATAGACCTACACCCATTCTTCCAATGGAGGAGGATAACAAGGGTTTACAACTAATGTTTGGTTGGGGCTATAATAAGAATGCAAATCTTGGGAAAAATGACGTCTTGTTAGAACCTATTTTTTCCTAAGAAATACCCAAAGAATCTTGGTTTTGGTTGTACCATAGGTAAAGTGACCATTCTTGGCAGGCATGCTCCCATTAAAATAGTTAAAGCTTCCCCTCAGGTACCTATATCACTTAGTAGCCCCCTTGATGACTTTACCTCTTACCTACCATACCTATTTGAGGATTCTTGTGTTTTCATGATAACCACCACATCATTTGAGTCAAACCATCAAGTCACTGAGCTAAAATTCATCCATCCCCAACTCATAAAATGGGACCAATGAGGACCACCAATCTTGGATTCATTCGAAAATGACGAAGCTATCTTTGAATTTATGGGACTAAGGGATAACTTGCCATATGGAGATCATAAAGTAGGATTCGACATTGAGCTAGATACACATGCCTACTATGGGCAAACGATTGAATCTCTTAGTCAAAAATTTGAAAATATGAGAGTAACATTTTGATCCCTAAGTGAAAACCACACTATGACACTTTCAGATCATAAAATAGTAAAAACAAAGGACGTATCTAATGGTGAAAACCTCTCTGAGGTTCTAAAGGATGAGGAATTAAATCTTACCCTTAGTGTTATACATTAGGAAAAGTTAGTAGTCCTTGTAGAGAAATGTAATCTTGTGAATGTGGGAACAAATGAAGCACCTCAAATCACCTTCTATACAGAGTCACTTCTAGCTAAGGAAAAAAAGAACTTAGGAGAATTCCTAACAGATAGTAAGAGAAAATTTGCATGGAAATATGTGGTTAGCCTAGCCTTGATCTTGAAGTGGTCATCCATCATCTAGCAATGTATCCTGATGTGAAAATAGTAAGACAAAAATTGAGAAAGATGCATCCACATATAGCATTACTAGTCAAAATAGAACTATAGAAAATCCTCAACGTAGGATTTATTCGACCCTTCAACTATCCAAAATGGGTCTTCAATCTAGTACTAGTTTCCAAGCCCACTAGGGGCATCAAGATTTACACTGACTTTAGGGGCTTGAATAAGGCATGTCCCAAGGACGATTTCCCTCTACCAAACATTGATATGATTGTAGACTTGATTGTGGGGAATGATATGTTATCATTAATAGATGGTTTCTCTGGATAAAATCAAATCATGATCAAAAGAAGACCAACATAAAATAAGGTTCACATGTCCATGGGGAAATTATTGTTGGAACATGATGCTATTTGGGCTAAAGAATGTCAAAGCCACCTATCAGTGAGCCATGACATTGATCTTCCATGACATGATCTATAAAATTGTAGAGGACTATGTAGACAATATCTTAGCTAAATAAAGGAAATGACAAGATCACATAGTAACATTGGGACCAATAGTTGATAGGCTTTAAGAGTACAAGGTACAACTAAATCCAAAGAAGTGTGTTTGGTGTGACCTCAGGAAAGCTCTTGAGCTACATTGTGTCATTATGAGAAATTGAGATAGATCTGGAAAAGATCAAGGAAATTCTAGATATGGAGGCACCACGAACATTGAAACAACTATGAGGTATACAAGGAAGGATACAATATATCAAAGGTTCATAACATAGCTAGCAAACAATACCATCCCCTATTCTCATCTACAACACCAAGGGATAACATACAAATAAAATGAGAAATTCACAACAAAGCCTTCAACCAAATCAAGGAGTATCTACTAACACCACCCATCCTCATTCCCCCAATCCCAAACAAACCTTTGATCCTCTACATCTTGGCTACATCGATTGCTCTTGGTGTTCTTCTTGCTCAACATGATGAAATAGGAAAAGAGAGGGAAAACTACTATATTAGTAGGACTTTATTGGGACATGAGTTGAATTACACATTCATTGAAAAGGCTTGCCTCACAATCATATTTTCCTCATAGAAATTCATGCACTACATGATTTCCCATCAAATAAAGCTCATCCCCAAAATAGATCCACTTAAATATCTATTGTCCAAAGCAACTCTCATAGGGAAAATGGATAAAAGGGTGATGATCCTAACAAAATTCAACATAAAATATGTAGAGAAAAAATCCATCAAAGGGAAAGTCAATGCAGATCAACTGGCTGAGGCACCCATATATGTAGAGAATCCATTAGTATCAAAATTTCTATATCAGTTAGTATTTCTGCTAAATGAAATAGATCATTGGAAAGCATATTTTGATGGTTTTTTCATGTAGCATGGCTCAGGAGTAGATGTCCTTTTTATCACCCCACAAGGGGATTGCATTCCAAAATCATATAGATTGTCCTTCCCATGTACCAATAATATTACAAAATATGAGGCTCTTAACATAGGGCTCAAAATACTAGTACAATGGAAGATATTGGCACTAAAAGTCTATGTGGATTCACAATTGATCATCAATCAGGTCAATGACGAGTACCAAACCAAAGATGACAAGCTCACTCCTTACAAGAAGCTACTAGAAGATCTAAAGGATTTCTTCATTGATATAGCATTTGAGAAGATACCCAAAATGAATAATTGAACAAAAAATGCTATGGAAACAATTGGGTCCTTGCTAGATATCATAAAGAACACCCATAAATTCCAATTTCTCATTGAGAAACTTCTTGTCCCAACTTTTTCAGGTGCATGAATCTGAGCTCGTGTGCAAAATTGTTGGTCCTGGTGATCCCTGATATCATGACATATTCACTTACCTAAAAAGAGGAATCCTCCCAGATGACTGTTACCTAATTGTTCTTTTCAGTCCAATCAGGTTAGGTTGGGACAACACTGATGTTTCTACTTTGAAGAAAGAGAAAGGTACACAAAAATTTTCTGCTAAGGTTTTCATAATCATACCAAAAATTTCATGAAATGAAATTTTCAGTTTTCATTGTACAATTGATTTACAAGAAAGAGAGATTTTACACAAGTCATTACATGAAATAATTATTCATATTCAAAAAAGAAGTGTTTATATGATCCCACACAAGTCATGGGAGTAACTGTATGTGATAGAATGCACAATAACAAGTACATTGGAAGTAAGGGAAAGCATATAAAAGAAAGGTGGGACCCATCATTTCCTAAGTGAATGACGAATCTCATTGTCCACACCAACATCTCCAGTTGTCCTAGTGATAGATCCAAGAAAAGATTTGGAGGAAGAAAACATGATGTTAGAGCTTAGGGTCTCATCTCTACTTGTATATGTAGTAATTCAAAGTGTACTTGTTATTCTACCTCTAGTCAACAAAATGAAGGAGATAAATAGACATCAGATGCAGATATCAAATCAAGATGAAGCAGGAAAGAGAAAGTCAGATCATATAATCAAGGAGAGGCTATCATCCCATTTGTTTTATCTAACTTGTTTTTTCACTGTGTAGATGCAAGTACATAAATACCATTCATCAATGTCATTTGTTAAAACAATCATAGATGCATGATAGTGTGAATATAGTACATAGTAGAAGAAATGACTTTTATGATCAATCATGCAGAGATCTATAAGTGAACATGCTTATAGTTTAGCATAGACAGTGAAGAATAGTCATAGTGACCTTTGAAGAAGTAGCTTATAGAGCAACCAAAATATTAGATATTCATAGAAACCCAAAGGGAAATAGAATGTTTGAGGGGCAGTACATAGTCAAGGCCACAACCCCAACAATGTTTTTTTAACCATTATCAAAGAGATAGTTTCATTCATTCATTGATGGAGAGAGATCAAAGAGATGACACTTTATCAGGGAGTAGTCATATTATGACAAAAGATGACAACCATAATGCCATGAGAATACTATTTTGACTAAAGTAAGGAGCTTCATTAAGTGAGTCACAACTCATGGAACAATAAAAGAGTTGTAAAATGAAAGGTAAAAGGGTATAAAGATAGTCAATTCCATGAATATGATTAAGATAGTCATTAATGTCTTCCAAAAATAGAGTTTGAAGAGCATTTGAAGATCTATTAGAGTGGAGGATTCATACAATTACCAACATTAAGCATTCATCTACAAATGATATTGATATTGGAAAAAACTATGACAATGAATTAGGAAAATTGTGTCAATATTGTGATATTTTCTCCAAGACAGTACCTCCAATGAATGCATGATGGACACTTATTTATGTGATAGTCTAGAGAGAGGTTGTGCATTAAACTAAGGACATGCAAGATAAATGAAAAGCTCCAGATACCAAATGTAACTTGAAGGTAAAAGAAAGTGTGAGCATATAGCAATGAGGAGTCTCAATACAAGGACGACATCATTGCAAATACTGATTTGCAATTGGAGATAGGATCAATCAATGGATTGATTGCATGTAAAGGAAAACTAAGGACAATCATAATCCTCATGTTTAAAGAATTAGGCCTTTCAAAATGTCATGACAACTAAGAGAGAATTAAAGATTGAGTGGCAGATTTGCATAAGTTATGTTTGAGTTGAGGATAGTCATCAAGTTTTTCAAGGTGACCAATGGAAGTATGTTGTTTTTTCCATGATAGTGCCTTTAGTCTATGCATGATAAGATAGTTAGTGAAAGTTTCCAAGACAAAATGACAATCATTCCACATAGATAGTTGATGAAGGAATTGCAGACCTATGCATAGGCATGAGGTAGTTATGTGACTCAAGTATTGTTTTGAAAGAAGCTCAAGGGTTCTTTAAGGGCAGAGGGTAGTCAAGGTCATAATGCATAGGGTTATTCACAGAGGTTCACAAGGATAGGTAAACTCTCATGAGACTTTCATGAATATTATATTGGAGTTTTTCTATTGTCATATTTACTCTTTTGGTATAGTCTCATGGTTAGAGTATCAACATGAAACCTAATAAGAGAACTAGAAGGAGATAACGATAATGTGCAATAAGTGTTTGGCATTCACATGAATGGTGCACAAAGTGGAGTATACAATGGAAAGGCCAGTCCATTATGTGTTGATAGTTGGGCATACTTGTGGCATTATGAAGGCCTTAAGAGATATAAGGATAATGGTATTAATTGGGTCATAAAGACTATCATTTCAATTAACAAATCTAGTGACCCATATATCATGGCAATGGTAGTGCCAATTTGAAGAAAGTCTCCAGTTTTTGGGAATTGAATGTGCGGTCATTGTGCCTTACAAGCAGTTATGAGAAATTTTTTAGGTTGTGCATTGGTTGTTGTACAGATTGAAACAAAGCAATATCTAATATCTATGCACTGAATGTGAAATTCAGTATGGGGGCCAAGAATCTATTTTGACTCATACTTCTTCAATTCAATTTCAGGCAAGCTTTTTTCTCTGAGCACATCTTTATCAAGACTATATCCTTTGGAGCACTTTAAAGCCACTAAATCTAATGAGAATATGTTTCAAAGAGGCCTTTTAAAAGTTTGACAAGCATGCTTTGAATATTTTTTGAAAAAATACTTACTTCAAATCTTTCATAGAGAATAAAAGAAAAGCATGTCTCTCCTTTAGGGAAAGTGTGTAAACTACAATTTTTTCTATAGTGTAAGAATTTTTGTTTACATACAGAATATCTAACCAATATTTTCATAGAAAAATGGAGTATGCTCATCTAGAGTTACAAAATGGCAATTGCTTGTTTGCAAACAAACAATGTTTCTTTCAGAGATATAAGGGAAAATCTTAGCATTTTCAAGCAAGAGAATGGCTTACCTACAAAGAAGAACATATTCCACCAACAAAAACTCAGAATCCTCAAACCCTTGGTGGGGGCGCAACAACAAGAAAACATTATAGCCAAAGATGAATGCAAATGTACTTGTGAATAGGGTTTGAAGTCTTTTTTGACTTTCACAAAGCCCTAATTTTGGCTGACCAAAATATGGCATTTTCACCTTTCTTTTATAAATTGCATCTTATTAATACTTAAGCTATGGTCAAAGCTTGTTGACATTTACCTAGTAAGAGGTGTAGATGCTCAAATTATCTTGATTGATATCATGCATTTTATCTTGATTAACTAACACCGATTCTTCCTTTATCACGTCCAAACTAACCAATTAATTGAATAATCACCAATTAATTGAATAATCTTCCTTTAATTAAATAAATCAACTTTATTTAATTAAATCCTAATGTTCTTCATTTGATTAAATAAATCAACTTTATTTAATTAAATCCTAATGTTCTTCATTTTATTAAATAAATCAACTTTATTTAATTAAATCCTAATGTTCTTCATTTAATTGAATAAATCATTTTATTTAATTAAATTAATAATCTCCCAACTATCCTCTCATTTGATTTAAATAAATCTAAATATCTAAATCAAATGTCAAATCAAACTAACTTCAACTAAGTTAATTGATCCTAATTAACTCCTAACACTAATTCTCCATTCCTCTAGCTTTTGCAAATTGCACATGTAAATCAATTTATTTGATTTATTAATTCCTCCTATTTTCATTCAAATATGGCATATTCTTGGAATATTCCACTTATTTGAATTCTCCCTCAAAAAGGACTTTTGTCCTCCAACTTGGCATTAAAATCTCTTACATGTCCTCTCCTTAAGCCAACTTGGGATTAATTCCTCTTACATCCTCTCTTGCACAAGCCACCTCTTAAAATTCAAATTCTACCTACATGCATTTAACATGCACATTGTTCAAAATGTGCTCCACTCTCCTTCATTAGCATGTTGACAAATGGCACAATGCCATTGGTCCTTTTTTAATCCCACATTCATCCCATTCTTCAATCTTCAATCCTTCTTCCTTATAAATAGAGGAATTCTCTATTAATTTTGGATCCACAATCATTCAAAAATTCATGCAAGTATATTATAGTGATTTGAGTTCAAGGCATCCATGATTTCATCCACATTTTCATCCAAGTTAGCATAGAATTTCATCATCCATAGCTAGGTTATTGGAATTTTGCATCAAAGAATCAAACATTTCATCTATCAAGCTTATCAAGGAATTGGGAAATGACTTCTTTTCACATCAAAGAAGCACTAATTCCCCCAATTCCCCCATGGGATACTGATTTGAGCATTAGAATAGGATTTCATTAGTAGTTTACTTGGCATTTTACATTGTTTTCATGTTCTTGTGTTTGAATGAATTTCATGGGGAATGCTTGTTTACACTTTTTTATGGACTAATGTTTGATTGTTTTTTCATGTTTGAGTAGGTCTAAGCAAATCATTCACATTTTGGTGCTAGAGGGAGGGCCTAGCCCCATTTTAAATATTTTTTCTTGCAATTTTTGTCAACAGGTCCGTTCGTGAATTCCAATGTAGCACATCCACTATCTGTTTCAATGTGTTGGAGGTGAATTTTGGCACATCAAAGCCCTATTATAGTGCATCCACAGCCCAGACCAGTGCATTTACCTCCTATTTCAACACATATACAAGATATTTTAGCGTATATGCTCTCTATTTTAGCGCATATGATTATCTACTACTTTTGAGGTCTAAATGAACATGTGATTATCTTGTTTTGTAATCCTTTTCACAAACTCATACCATTGGAATGCATATGCACTTCTCTCGCACTTCACGACTATCTTGAGAATCAAAATCATTTTAGTGATATTAGGTTGTCTAAAATATTGCCCCCACATTTCAAATTTGGGCTCTTAAAAAATGAAAAAATCTTGCTAGTGTGAGTAAATACATTGCATGTGTTCTCTCTTTGTTCACATAAACAAAGATTGAACAAACTACAAATGTTCTTACTCACTTTTTTTTACCTTTATAGGGCCTACCTTGGTGGTAAAAAATACTCATCCCAAGGGAATGACCCAAGCAACAATGAGCATAAGCCAAGCTCTTCCAAACCGCTATATAAATTTGTGGTTGTGATGAAAATCGTAAACAATGAGAAGTGATGCATGATAAATCTCCCCCAATGTCTTTATGATGCATAAAGCCCTTGTTCTAAGGGTTGTGATATCTATCACAACGATTTTATCATTGCACCCTCTAAATTGAATGCCCTTACTATGAACCTTTGTTTAAAATCCAAAATCCCAATATTTGCTGGCATTAGGAGGTCAAACCTCTGGAGTTGTCCCACATATTTGTGATTCTTTATAGAGATGAAAAGTTCATCATGAGAGATTCATGAGAACTAATGCTTGGATTACTCATAGAAGTGAGTGTCGTGGAGGGGAGCCAGTCTAGTCAAGCTTCTAATCTTTGGCTCTGAATAAGCATAGCTAGATTTATCCAAATGGGAATTCAACAAATATTTTATTTTCCATCCTAGGGTTGTGCAATCTTTGAGTTAGTTAAATACATTGCTTGGATCCAAAATCTTGAAAAAAAAACATTTAACAAGGTCATCAAATTTCAAACCCTTTAGAAGAGTAAATACCTTTGAAAAAATCCAAGTGCTACTGCTTGTCCCTAGGGATTTCATCCTTAGAGGCTTCTAAGTATTTGGATTTATATCTCAATTTTCTCTCTCTAAAGTCAACATTAGGGAGTGGTACAGGGGCACCCAAGCTCTTTAAGGAACAATTCAATGGCTAGGAGGATGCAGGGGTCATGAATACCTTTAACACATTTCAGAGTATCAACTATAACATTTTGAAGCCCATAATGGCTTTTGAAATGGATAAAAACATTAAGGAAGTCAAAATTCTTGAGGGTCCTGATAAGGACCCTAGGACCAAAATGCAATGTAAGTGGACCAATAGTGTCCTAGGAGTTTAGATAGGCATGTAATGCTTTAATTATGTCAAATAAGGTTAGATATGAAAGATTAGATAGTTTATAGTTAATAGGAGTTCAATAAATTACAAGTTGGAAATTCAAATTTTTGAAATCCAACTTTGGGCAGGTAAGTGAGTTTTAGGAGTTTGATGATCTAGAGAAAGCAATCCTCCAGACCAAAGCCAAAATTGAGTACGATGAAGAAAGAAGACTCAAACGGCTCCAACAAACAGAACAAGAAGAATTGGAACGCCTGTATTGCCATGAAACTCTGAACCCTGTAATAGAAACTTCTACCCAAAGTATAAGAGCTTGGCGACACCAGCGGATCTTGCTCCTACAAAAGGTCTTAAAAGAAGCTGCAGTAGAATTAAAAGAGTTACAGCAAGAGGAAATTGAGGACCAGCGAGAAGCCGCCAAGCATGAAGAACCCACTTTAGAAGCCTATCTGCGCACTCAGAAGCAGAAAAGTGAACCTGGAAGCAGTTCACGGAATATCTTCTCCACTCCCTTAGCCAAAGCCAGAGCCTATCGTCAGCAGAGATAGACTTACGAGAGAGGAATGCCACCATCATTTGAAGTTCTGAACATGGTAGCCATTGATGAAATGCTTAGTTGGATGACTTAGGAACTTGTATTTTCATGTTTTTAAACCTTTGCATGTACTGATAAGCAGTAGTGATCAATTCTTTGTACATTATAGCTGATTGTCTCAAGGAAAGTTATGATTTTTCATTGATTTTGAGAGTCTTCATGAATGAATGATTCATTTCATGGGAGATTGTGACTGTAACTTGTGAAATGGATCATATTTAACATGTATTATACAAGATTAACAAGCTAATGTGCAAGAAGGAAGGATACTATGGTGTACACTGAGTTTTCACAAGGAAAAGTTGATGTAGACCCAAGGTGGAAATAAACTTGAAATGAAAAATAATAGATGGTCAACCCAAATTTCAAATCAAATCAAAAGAACTTCACAAATCCACTTGTTAGATGCATTCTTTCCACCAACATAGCCAAACAGCTTCAAGGGACTTTTCAACCAACTTTCCCAAAAGACTCACCAAATAAATAATGGATTTAAACACCCATTAAAGATTTACACAACATACTTCAATATCAGATATAACTCCCTTGGACCAGTTTAGACTTCCAATACACTCACCATGGGAAAAATAAGGAAAAAAGGTCAATTTAACAAAGGAAGTACCATTCAAACTTATCCAATCACCTTTAAACATTGGGGAAGAAAATTAAATGTCCCAAAACCACACAATCCACAATTGGTTTGCACCTGTACGGCCAGAAACACTCCCAACTCAAAAAACCTCCTTTTCTAATGCAAAAAAAAGGGTTTTGTCAAAATATTCATTCCCAGACTTGAATAAACAAATAAATGGTCCAAACACCTTTCATAGGGTCTTCCTTGACATTTTAAATGCTTAAAAACTCAACTCCATCAATAATTCATTGAAAAGCACTTCAAAACCATCACTTTTCAAGGGAAAATTTGCATTTTCAGCCCTAGGGCATAACACATTCACCAAGAAAATGATTTATTTTGATGAAGCATTAATTGGAATATCTAACCTAATACATTTTGAACCAATCCACTGAGTTACAGGAGAAAACAGTGGGTGGATTGGTCAAAATCTCATTTTTTGCCTTCAAAGCCCTTAATGCAAGGAAAACAAAGTACTTGCAGCAAATTTTCAATTTCTCTCACAAAACAATGAATGCGAACTCCAAATCAAAATTAGATGAAATTAAACACATATACACATGTTCAATGAAGTTTTTAGAGCATTATGAGACTGTACAGGTCTGTACAGTAGTAAAAAATTCTGGAAAATAATAAAAAAACACAGAAAATGCACCAAAAAATGTGGTATTCTTGTTGTGTGAGTTTTTTACATCTCCATCAACCTTGATTTGAGCCTTAGAAGGCCTATTATAACATTTACAAGCCATAACCACCTCCAAAACAACCTACTTTCACATAATCACCCTTTAAATGACTAATTTTGCAAATCAACACAACTTTGACAACATTTGCAATATTTTGCATTTTTTCCATTATTGAACTTTTAAGACTCTAAATACCTTTAGACACCTAACATATGGTCATTTAGACCTTATTTAACTCTTATTAAGACTTCTAGACTCAAAACAACAAAATCCCTTCATTTACCCAATTTGACATCTTTAACAATTTTGACAATTTTTCAAGTTTTCACACTTTCCAATGTCTTCACGGAACAAAGATGAAATCACATTAAAATGACCTTCTAAACCTTTTGAAATCCTATTATTGACACCAAAAGGTGTTGGTGCTCCTGCACCAAAAGTGCTTGAAAATGGTGCCTAAGGTATAGCAGTAGAAGATCTACCTGAATAAGGGGTATGTTTTTGAGTTGAAGGTGTTTATATATGTTGAGTTATTGGTGAAAAGTCTAAGAATCGGTTCTGGAAGTGTTGGGGAGGCTAGATTTCAAGAAGCCCTAGTTTTGGAGCAATTTATTGAGGGTTTTGTGATTTAGGGTGTTGATGGTATCATAGGAGCCTAGAACCTTGAAAATCCTTGGTTTGGAAATATTTTAAGCTACTGTTGAAAGTCTCATGATATGGAGTTGAGATTGGAATGGGGTTGCTTTGAAAAAGAGGGCTAATTAGGCCTTGGTTTTGTGGAAACAACAGGTTTTGGGAAGGTTGATCTAAAACAAGTTCCATTAGGGATTTGATATGTTGTGTAGCATCATAAACCACATCTGAATCAGTCATTAGATTGAGGAGTCATTTGGGAAGTTGAGTGAAAATTTTTAAAAACCATCACTAGAGGCCTAGTTGGGCTAGAAGCCTAGTCAAGGTAAAAAGTGGGTTTGAGTCTAAGTCAGAGGCTTAGGACTTTTTCATCATTCAAGACAAGTGTAATTGTGTTCCTTAAGAGAATTCCTAGGGTTTGGGTCCATAAGTGGAGGATTTAGGACATAAGTGAACTATTTAGGCTTTATCTCCAAAAGGGTGCTTAAAAGAAGGTTTGAAACTGCATCATTGCAATCCTTGTAATCTTTGTGTTTCTTCCAAAGTCTCATACCCTCTGCATTAGAGTGGTATCATATTAGGGAGTAGGTCTTTTAGGGATTGAAGAAACAACAATGGCACCTAAAAATCAATTAGCAAGAGAATTAGAGGAGTTGAGGGAAACCTTGGAAAAAGAAAGAAGGGAAAGAAGAGAACAAGAAGCAACAATAGAGTAGGCCAGAGCAAGGGAAGAAAGGCAATGGAGAAGGGAGAGAGAGACTATGCAAGCTAGGATAAACAATCTTGAGAGAAGTAGGAGAGAAGAACAAGAAGACCAAGAAGACAATGATGAAGAAGAAGAGCATGTATGAGTAAATCAAGAATAACTAGCAAGTGAGATAGAAGACCCTGAGGAAAGGAGGTTGTTGAGATTGTTGAAAGCAGTACAAGGTCATGGAGGAAAGAGTCGCATATATTTTCCTATCTATCAAGGGAAGAGGGGTAGTGAAGAGGTGTTAGGATGGCTTGATGCCTTAGACAAATATTTTAAGTTTGAAGAGATGGAAGAAGAGAGGAAGGTTAAGTTTTTCAAAACCAAGTTGAGAGGTACAACACTGACACGGTGGACTAGTTTTCAGAATGATAGGATGGATAGGGGATTGGAAAAAGTTTCTACATAGGAAAGGATGAAGAGTTTGGTCAAGGAGAAATTCCTACCATTTGATTATACCATTCATGTGAAGAGGATGAGGTAGAATTTAAAGCAAAAGGACTTGGATGTGATGTCCTATACTAAAAAATTTCACAAGCTTAGTATTAGAAGAGGATATGAGGAAGAAGATGAGAAAGTAGCTAGGTATATCAATGGTTTGAGGTATAACCTACAAGATGAGATTGGTTTGTAGATGCCAAGGGCATTAGGAGAATGTTTTTAGTTGGCCATTAGAGTAGAATAAAAGGTGAAAAGGAAGCAAGAAAGTTCAAGCAATGGTGGAAGAGGAGGTAGTTCAAGCAGAGGTAGAGGTAATAGAGAACAAGGGCAAGTCAGCAACGATAAGAGCAGCAATGACAAAGGTAAAGAGGTGTTATCAAATCAAAGAGGTGGATACACTCATAGAGGAGGAGGAATATTTGGACAAGGTAGAGGCCCATTCACAGGTAGGTCTTTCAATTGCAATGAACCAGGGCATTCTTCCTTCAAGTGTCCTAAATGGGAACAATCAGATAAGGGTAGAGATAGGAGGGAAAATTTGGTGCAAGAAGAAGAAGACAAAAAGGAGGAATCAAAGACATTGATGGCAGACCCCATGATTGATGGTGAGTTCCTTATGGTAAAGCAAGGAGAAAGACTTCATCAAGAGCCAAAGGTAACTATCTTCAAGACAAATTGTCTCAGCCATGGTAAAATATGTAGGTTGCTCATAGACTCAGGATCACATAGTAATTTAGTTTCATTTGATATGGTAGCCAAGTTGGGAATTGCAACATTTGATCATCCTAATCCCTACAAGGCCACTTGGGTAACTCAATTGCAGCATGTAGATATTTGTAAGAGGGCTTATGTGGATTTTTCAATTGGTGCATATCAAGATAGGGTGCCTAGAACAAGACTTGAGAGTGCATCATTGAAAGTCTTGGAAACATTGTGTTTCTTCCAAAGTCCCATACCCAATGAATTGTGGTCATATCATCTTAGGGAGACCATGGCAGTTTGCTAGGAGGACAGTGCATGATGGATTCCATAATACATAGTTGGCGCATAAAGGAGATATTACTTTGGAGCAGTCTAATGAAAGTTTTGTGATTTGTTTTGAGAAAAATTTGTAGGTGAAAATGTAGGGTAAGACAGGGGAAGACACTGGTTGGTTGAAAAATAGTAAGTTGCAGCAGAGATATGAGGAATATAGTCCTAAAAATCAGAATCTATGGGACTTGGACAGTATCAAGGTTGGGAATATTGAATGCCCTATTGTTGAGGTTAATAGAGATGGTGTTCTTTCACAAAAGAAATAGTGGAATGAAGGCAGAAAAAAGGCACAAGGACTGATTGAAATCAAATAGCAAAGAGGACAAACAAAACATTGTTTTGACACTAACATGATGAGTGACATGAGGGCAGGTTGGCAGAAAAGAAAGATGGTGACTTTAGGTGATTTCTTGGTCTGTAATCAGAAGGTGCAAACAACAGGTTTTGGGAAAGTTGATCTAAAACAAGTTCCATCAAGGATTTGATATGTTGTGTAGCATCATAAACCACATCTGAAATAGTCATTGGATTGAGGAGTCATTTGGGAAGCTGAGTGAAAAAGTTCAAAAACCATCGCTGGAGGCTTAGTTGGGCTAGAAGCCTAGTCAAGGTAAAAAGTGGGTTTGAGTCTAAGTCAGAGGCTTGGGACTTTGTCATCATTCAAGACAAGTGTAATTGTGTTCCTTAAGAGCATTCCTAGGGTTTGGGTCCATCAGTGAAGGATTTAGGACATAAGTGAACTATTTAGGCTTTATCTCCAGAAGGGTACTTAAAAGAAGGTTTGAAATTGCATCATTGTAATCCTTGTAATATTTGTGTTTCTTCCAAAGTCCCATAGCCTCTGCATCAGGGAGCTATTTCCTTACTTTCTTTGATTTCCATATAATGGACCTTGTGGGATGAAAAGAAATTGATACATTAGACATTTAGTTTGAAAAGATAAGCAAGAAATTGTTTGTGGTAAAAAGAACTCATTAAGAAAAGATAAAAGAAAATTGAACCCCACACATGTGTTTTCTCAAATGATTTCTTGCAAGATCAAAATCCCAAAAATGAAAGTCCATCAATCAAAACAAATGTCTTATTCCAAGAAATATCAAGAAACGTCAGTCTATGCTTTGCATAGTCAGAGAAAGATTGGTCTATAATTTTTACAAGCGTCCATCAAAGGATAACCCAAACTTGTACTTATTCTATTATTGTCAAAATCCAAGTCTTTTTCAACATTTTGAGTATCTCACTTTGTAGGGTTAACAAGTTCTTGGAAGTATAGCATGTTCTTCAATACCTAGGTCTTGTAAACGAAGGTCTCTCTAAGTTCACTTAGGATCAAAATCAACACTTTCATCCATCCCCCAAACATCAATCAAAACCCATCTCACAACCAACTCTTAGAATCTTGGAAAAATCCTTCATACTAGACTTTGGGAAAATCCTTTAAAACAAATCCAAATCATCTTGCTTGACTAGGGGTGTGTAGATGAATCCTTCTTCATACACTTAGTTAAATATTCATCCTATGGACAAGTTTATTCCAAGAAAACATCTAACCTCTTGGATTTTATGAGTTCATTATCAAATCCAAATCAAACATCCAAATCAAAATCAGATACAAATCAAGTCAAAATCCAATCCAAATCAAATCCAAAATCAAAAATCCAAAAGTCCTAAAGTCTAGTGTCCCTCCAAAGTTCCTTAAGAGTTCAATCATTCACATAATCCATCTTTCATTTATCTCATCACCACCCTTTGATCCTTAACATCTTAGACTTTCTTTTTTGTACCTAAATTTTAGACCAATATAAGGAGTTAGAGGTTTTCCTCCCACATTCCTAAAAAATGATCCTTATTTTATGGTCTAAACTAGATCTCAACACAAGAAGAACATGGAAACAAACAAAGAAACATCCACTTCAAGTGACTTGAGTCAAAATGCACCTGAAATCAACCCCATCGGATCTAGCAATCCCCCACTCAACCTTCCCCAACTTCCAAAAGATCTTCAAGAGGGAGGTTTCCAAGTGGAGGGTATCACCAACAATGTCCTAGGCATGACTCAAGATGAAATCATGGAAATAGTCCAAAATCTTGAAAAATCACAAAATTGTCAACACAATGATGAGACTTAATCCTTCATAATACATGTTGGAATTGGCTAAAGAAGGGGCTAAAATCCTTTCTAACCATGATGTAAGCAGTATTATGGAAAAACCTCTTGGGATTATGACACCGGTCTCATTCACACCTCCTTCCAAAGCATCATTCAACCCATCCCACAACCAATCTCATCTCATGCTCCAAGTCAACCCATAATTACCAAGGGAATTTTATTGCTTCATGCTCTACAAACACATCCCCTTGTAAATGTTGTCACCTAGAAATGCACCCTATGTGAAGTTATGAAACTAGGCTCTCTGGTGAAACATGGGATCATTTCAAGGCTGTGGGTCACCTGTAGTTGAAATGAACCTCTAGAGAAGGCTGGCTTCCTTTGAGTATCACCTAAACTAACAATCTTGTAAAGGGAAATGGGAGAAGGAGTACCTGAATGAAACTAAACTATGGTGATACACCGAGTTTGATAAGGAATCATGAAATGAAACCAGAAGAAAATACAATGAGAAACTTAATTGCTACTATTTCACATACTCAGAACAATTTCTTTTAGACTCATGCATCATTCTTAACAGGTTTGATCTACACACACATCTTAGGAAGGAAAGATAAATTTCACAAGTTTAAGGTATGAGTGCAGAATTATAAAAAAAACACAGTTAAAGACTTGCATAATAAAAAGAAAGATACAGAAATGAGAACAGTAAAAACATAGTTAAAGAATTGCATAATCAAAAGAAAGATACAAAAATGAGAACAATAAAAACATGAACACTAGCTTCCAAGGTAAATTTTGTGTTGTATTCCAGATTCCAGTTGAGTTACAAAACATCCATTTAGTCGAGAAAGGATTGAAAAAAATCACTAACTCTTCAGAGTGTATAATCCAAACTATTTACAAAAAAGGAAAAAAATTCCTTATATATCAAACTGTGTCGGCCCCTTAGGGCTTACAAAAATATCGGGCTCAGAAAGATCTATCCTCAGATCTTTTGATTGAATTTAATGTTGCACCTTGCGTGTCCCTGCTGTGTGCGTCGGTGAAGAGTTACTGACTGGAGAAACCCCTTAGAACCTTTGAAGCTACCGGATGCATTTACTTCTGGTCCTTGTGTCCACCTACTGAATCCCCCTATTGAGCACCTTGAATGCTCCTAAGTCCAAAATAGATACACGTCAATTCACATTCCTCTGATTCTCTTGGCACTAGTCAAGCTGCCAACGATTCACCCATAGTTCTCCCTGGTTGGCTGGGCATATTACACGCAGACTCCCCCATGGTCAAAACTCATTCGGTCAGAATCGCATCTTGGCGAGACACTTGAGGTGTCTCACCAATGCGATTATGGCCCTCTGAAGCTATTAGCACAACACATGACAATTGGTGACACATCATAGCGGGCTTTAGAATTCATATCAATATCACTAAGGCCATCGGCAAGACATAATTCTATCACCAAAACATCATGTCGAAAATCCCCACCCTTTAGCGAAGGCACCCTGTTTCGGTGGAACTCACTGCATTCGGCAAGACCTCTTGGCGATGTTGGATCCCTCTCCCCACACTCCCTTGTTTCGCTAAGACTTTGGCATGTCGGCCAAACTTCATACCGAGTGTCGGGAGCTACATCGACATCAAATGTCGAGGAGACCTCCTGCATTCCGCAAGACATCTTATAGAATTCCCTTTTCTTTAGCGACACTGCTTTCCTTCGACGAGACATCCTGACTTCACCCAAACCTCACACTAAGGTTTTTTCATTCCACTAAGCTACTCTCTTGTTGACAAGAAAACATCAAGTCAGGGAAACCTTCCCCCGACTTGGAACATTATACCAAGGCTTCCTTTATCGGCGAGACCCCACTGGGTCACTGAGACCTTTTGGCGAAACCATCACTTTGTCTTGGGCTCCAAGATTCTATTCGGCAAGACATTTGAGTGTTGGTGAGAGGTCTTATCGAAAGCAAGAGGCTACCCCGAGATCCCTCATCTTCTATTGGTGAGACATTGTTGATGTCACCCCGAGACATTTCATTCCATTGAGCTCCAGATCTCCTTCGGTGTGACTCCCATCAGTCGGGAAGACATCATGGTGAAGTCCACTGGTCATACCGATTCCTAGTTTTTTTTGCTGAGACCACCTTCGTTCGCCGAGACGTCTTATAGAATTCCTTTTCCCTTGGTGAATTCTTCATTTCGGGAAGACTCCTGGCGAGACCCCGACTTTTCGATGAGACCTTGGCCTGTCGGCCAAAAGTCTAGCCGGGCTCCTTATCTTTCGGCGATGGGCTACTTTTCCTATCAAGGAGACATCTCTACTTCAGCATGACCTTATGCCAATGTCAAATGTTCTCGGTGAAGTCTTTCCTTGTCGGTGAGACTCCTAACAAATGGAAACACATCGAGGCCCCCTTTATCAGTGAGATGCCACTGGGTCACTAAGACCTTCTGGCGAAACCATCACTTCTTAGTGAGCTCCCTTTTACTGTTGGCGAGACACCGGAGTCGGGGAGACCTTACCCCGACTTGAAAGTTACACCGAAGGCTCTCTGTTGTCGGTGAGACACCACCGATCGCTAAGACCATATGCCGAAAGACATCTCACGCCAAAACCTTATTGTTGTCGGGGAGACTTCACTAGTCACTGAGACTTCTCTCCAATTGCTTTCTCACGCCGATAGATCTTTAAGTCAGGGAGACTTAACTAGTCGTCGAAACTTTTCCTGTAGGTGAAAACCACTCACCATGAAATTCCTAGGGTCTTGTTGATAGGCAGCACAGAAGCATATTTAACCAAAATCATTATGGGTTGGGGAGACCCAAATAATCTTATGCTGATAGGATCTTTAATTTGAAGCATTTGGACTTGATGGAACCCCTACTAGTCGGCGAGACATCTAGAAGGTCTTGCCGACTTTCTCCTTAAGGAAAAGAAAAATTCCCAAACTTGATTGAGGCAGACCCCTGAGCTGAACTCCCTATGAAATGTCTGTAGATGCATGACCTAACCCCTGATGTGAATGTCTCACTTGGCCCTCAAGAACACCTGCAACATAGATGCCTTGGCTGATTGAGCCCGTGGGTGAAAATTGGGAAACATTTCTGGCAACCTCAGCTAGATGTTTTCCTACTAAACATGAAGACCAGTAGCCTAGGCTTATCCATTAGGCATGGAGTCATTAGGATAACTTCAGAAACAGACCCAGGGAAACTTTGGACATGGCCGTAACTCACTTGAGATCCACAAGACACAACATATTGTCAAAAGAAAATTGAAACAGGGGAAAACAAAAGAGAAAAAATGTGCCATCACAGCACCCAGGAAATAGAGAATAATTAACCTGAAGTGCAAAAACACTTATTGAAAATATAAACCTAAACTAATATGTATAATAGAGGAAAACCATTAGACTTGAAAACATGGCTTAAGGTGTATCCCATTGACTGGGATAGGGAGTACTTCCCCTTTTGTTGTAGCCAACTGATAAGAATTGTGCTCCTTACAGACTCTGATAAGGAATGGGCCTATCCACATGTTGTCAAACTTGGTGTGATGACCTGGCCTACTCTTCAGAACATCCCATTTGAGCACGAGGTCTCCCACCCTAAAATTTTTTTCTGTAGCCCTTTTGTCAAATGTTTTCTCTGTTTGGAGCTGATGATACTCCAAATCCTTCATTGCTTTGTCCCTTAATTCTTCAAGTTCCATGATCTATGCATATCTCATGGACATTGGGTCTTGTTCCTCAAACATTTCCAACTGATGTACAATGTCCAGAGCTAGAAGCTCCATAGATATGGGTAATCTTGCCTCTCTGCCATAGACTAACAAGTATGGTGAGTTAGCAATAGACCTCTTAGGAGTCACCCTGTCTTCCCAAAGTGCATTCTTTAAACTGATGTGCCAGGTCCTTTGATTATCCTCTATGGTTCTTTTAATAATCTTGATGAGGTTCTTATTTTGTGCTTTTAGCTAAACCATTACCCTGAGGATAATAATTTGAGGATGTACTCAAATGAATACCCTATTTGACAATCCAATCAGTTAGTCTTAATCCCATAAATGCAAGGGCGTTATCATATATGATAGAGTCAGGGACTCCAAATATGGTGACTATATCTTCATAGAAGCTCAAAACTGAAGATTCTTTTGCTTCTTTTAAAGCTATTGCCTCTGTCCACCGCGTGAAATAGTCTGCAATAGTCAGCACCCACTTATGACCAGCACTGGATGGTGGGTTAATTGGCTCGATGAAATCAATGCCCCATCTCATGAAGGGCTGCTCTACTTGAATGGGGTGCAGAGGCATAGCAGACAACTTTTCCTTTCCTACGAATAAAGCACATTTGATACACTTTCTTGACTAGGCATATGCATCTTTGAACAAGCTGGGCCAGTAGTAACCAGCTCTCATGATTTTCCAGGCAGTAGTTCTTGGGGCAAAGTGACCTCCTGCAGCTCCATCATGAAACTCATGAAGTACCTTCTCAATTTGATGACTGTGAATGCATCTTAACAGGACACCATTTAGATCCTTTTTGAAAAGAACATTGTTTATTAGTACATACAGTATGGCTTGCAATCTGAAGTATCTTCTTTTAGCCCTGTTTAATCCTAATGGGCATTCACCAGTTTGTAGAAATTGGGTCATATCTTGAACCCAATTAGCTATCCCCATAGGCACATCATCTTGAGCATTCTGAAACTCATTTGTATTGGTAAACACAACATCCTTTTCTAATTTAGTTTTACTGCTTGACCCTATAGCAAGTTGCTCACAAAGACCTTTACCTCTAACCAATTTGGTGATCTTACTATCTATATCATACTCCATGACCTTGGTGACCCATCTTGCTCTTTTTTCATTCAGATCTTTATTTAGCAGAAACTCCTTCACACTTGAGTGGGCCACCAGAATATGAATCTTATTGTTTGACACTAAAGGCTTGAATTTATTTAGGCTTCTGATCACAGAGAGAACATGCTTCTCAACAAATGTATACCTCTCTTCATAATTAGCAAGTACTTGATTGAAGAAAGCAATGGGCTGCTCTAAGTTGTCACTATTTTTTTGTACCAACATAGTAGAGATTGAACTACTACCACCAAAAGCATACAAAAATAAATCTTTGGAGAAATCTAGATTTACCAATGTCAGAGCAGATGCTAAAGCCTGCTTGATTTCTTCAAAACTACGCCTTGCCTCCTTTGTCTAGCTGAAAAATGCATTCTTTTTTAGCATGGCAGTCAAGGGCTGTAGCAGATTCACAACATCTAGGATGATCTTCTCAAAAAGTTGATTCACCCCAAAAAGCTCCGCAGACCCTTCTTATGACTGGGTAATGGCAACTCGAGTATGGCTTTAACTCTTTCAGGGTCAATAGTAATTCCATCCTTGGATACTATATGGCCTAATAATTCCCCTTCATGAATAGAAAAGATACTCTTTTTCAGATTGAGAGAGATACCAAACTCTCTGCATTTTTTGAAAGCTTGCTTAAGGTGTGAAAAATGTTCATCAGCATTCTTAGAATAAACTGTAATATCATCCAAATAGATCAGCATAATCTTATTGATCAAACTTTTAAACACCATGCCCATGGCTCTCTGAAACGTGGCACCAACATTAGATAAACCAAAAGGCATCCTTTTGTATGCCATGGTGCCCCACTTAGTAGTAAAAGTAGTTTTGAATTGATCTTCCTCTTTAACCAGCACTTGATTATAGCCCAAAAAACCATCTAATAAGGAAAATCTTTCAGAACCAACAACTACTTGTAAGATTTGTTCCATAGAGGGCAGCGGGTAATGATCTTTCAAAGATGCTTGGTTAAGATCCCTAAAGTCTACACAAAGTCTTATTTCACCACTTTTCTTCCTAACCGGAACAAGATTAGAAACCCAAGAGGTGTGTTTAGTTGGAAAGATGATACCCCCCTCAACTAGTTTGGTCAGCTCTTTGATCATTAAGGGCTCAAGCTTAGGATTCAAGGGCTTTGTTTCTGCCTTACTGGCTTAGCATTAGGTTCTAACTCAATTGTGTGTTGAGCAATATGGGGATCAAACCCTTTCAAATCTGAGTATTCCCAAGCAAAGACATCATGAAATTCTTGACATAAAGCAACAAAAGCATGTTTATCTTCATGTGAACAAATTTTTCCTATCTTAAGAAGTTTACCTTTGAAAATCTTCAGTTCTTCATAATGTTCTTCTTTGATTTGCAAGCCAACTTTACCCTTTTTAAGCTGATCATCAGTACTAAAAATTGACTCTAAGGTAACAAGACCCTTGGGTAATTTATTTGTCTTCAGCTGTATGACTTGATCACCATACTACTGCTTAAGTTTTGCTTGATTCATCATGGAGAGTTGATCTTCTTCGAGCAAGAAAGAAAGAATTTGTTCATCGCCGTCAAAAACTTTCTAGTGAATATATTGTTATCAGGAATTGATGGTCTAACTACAACCTTCACATACTGTTGTAATTTATCTTTTCTAATGTCATCTAGAATATCAAAATGTGCCCCAATGGCTGCAAGCCTATCACCATGCTTGTTCTGATTCCTTGGAATAGACACTAAGTTAAAGGCATCAAAATCCTCAAGCATGTTCCACACTCTATTTCTATAAGACTTTAGTGTGCCATTTTTAGCAACATTCAGGCCTCTTATTTGATTGAAAATTAGCTCGCTATCCCCATATACTTTCAAGTGGGCTATTCCTCTCTTCCTTGCCCACTCAAGGCCTTGAACAAGGCCCTCATATTCAGCAGTGTTATTGGAGCATGCAAAAGAAAAACGAAAAGCAGCATAATACTTATCAGCCTGCGGAGATACAAGCATTGCACCTCCTCCATCTCCATTTTTGCTTCTAGAACCATCGAAGTACATCTCCTATAATTCATTCTGGTGCTCAAACTAGCTCTTTGCACTTCTTTCAATATTTGGCATTACTATCCCTGCTTCATGCAATACATAATTGCCCAAGCCAACGTCTTGAATAAGCTCATTCGGATTATCAACCACGTTCTCAACTGCCCATTCATTCAGGAGTACCTCAGGTACACTCTCAGCTTGTAACTCTTGTGCTACAACAAGTTCAATATCCTCTAAAACAATAGAGTTAACATTTATAGCAGATGGCACATAAGTTTCGATGTGATCCTTGGAAAGGGACTTATAAGTTATAGTTACCTTAGTACCGTATCTGGTCCTAAAAAGCATATGGGACCAATCTGAAGACAAATACCCTCCAATTTTAGCCGTGAAGTCTCTAGATAGGCATAAAGCAAAAAATGGAGGAAAATCTATGACAAAGACATCTTGCGGAATTGAAAAGTTGGGACAGGAATGTAGTGTGAGATTCAAATTTTTAATAACACCTATAGTGTTTACTGTTGTCCCACCCAATTGAAGTACTCCCTTTTCTAATGGTTGGTATTGTAAACCTAGCTGGTCTGCAATCTTTTTTGGCATTACCAAACTACTAGCCCCGCTATCAACCATGCAATTATGCACCAATTTATTCCCCACTATTAAGGAAACATAGAAAGGAGGGGGCTTGACACCATTACTTTGCTGTGTGGTACTATCCAAAGGTGCGTTGGTTAAAATTGACTTTGTTTGGCCTAAAGGGACTTCATTTGGTGGATTCAAACTGACTGGATTTGATAAGGCTGACTGTAACAAATTGATTTGACCAGGGATTGCTAAAGAATCCCACATCGAAATTGAAACATTCATTTTTTTCATATTTTCAACAATGTTGAAAGGTGCAGATATATTTACCTTTGGCTACGTCTTTGCAACAACATGGTTAGGTTGCACTTGACTTGCGGATGAAGCATGTAAAGGCTGCTCCCTACTAGTGTCATAACATTGTTGTAAAGTGTGTGGTACTTACTAATTTGATGGACCAGCAACTCCCTTATTCTTATTCGTTGCTTGTTCAATCTCAAAAGCCCTCTTCTTAGCTCTAGTATTAGCAACAACAGATGTGTTGTCCTGGTTCATTCCACAAAATTCTTCTCCTTGCCAATTCATGAGAGTTGAATCATCTCCAAGTTGATCCTGCTATTGTGGATACCCCTCCTTAGGCAAATCTTGCGCACCTACAACATTTTGCACCATAAGAGCTTGATTGATGATGCCATTAGAGCATGTAGCTTGATTACATGGATAACACCATTCATAATCAGTAGCTAGATTGTTTTGAACAAGAACAAGCTCTTTGATAGCACTAACTGGAGCTGGATTATAGGCCTGAAAAGGTCTTGTGGCAACATTTTGTCTTGTGCCTTGGTAATTGCCTTGATACTACTGTTTATTCCCCTAGAATTGCTGTTGTTGACCTTGAAAGGGCTAACTTGAGGTTTGATTCTGTTGTTGATAAGGCTTAGAATAGGTCTGTTGTTTTTCCAAGTTCACCAACTTGTTACCAAAAGTCTGTAAAAGAATTTTGATCTCTTGTAACTCCTGTGATGAGCCTAAAGCAACACTTTCTTGTTTATCAACGGCTGGAACAGTAGCTGGCAGCGTTGGTACAGCTGGTAGAGGTGTGAAAAGAGGTATTTGCAAAGGAATGTTTGTATGAATTTTAGGAAATATAGGCATTGGAGGCCTAGGAGTGAGTTTACTAGCTTGTATTAAGCTGTTCTCAGCTCTAATTGCTATTTCAAAAGCATCTGGCAAAGACACTCCTCCCATTGACTATATCATGACAGCTATATCGTTGTTCAGAGCCCTCAAAAAATATAAAAATGTGTATTCTGGAGGTGGCCTCACCGTTGCAGGGATTCTATCCCAGGTTCTCTGAAATATGAAGTTGAAGTCATTCATCTGCTCTTGTGGAGCCCTCTTAATTGTAGTCAATTGTTCCAATAGAGACAAGTTATCAAACTTGTCTTGAAATTGTTTATGCAACTTGTCTCCAAATTTGTCCCATGTTGCAATTGAACTAATTGGTAGGCTCCTATACCATTGCATGGCTCTTCCTTTCAGTGAAGCAGCTAGTAATCTCACTGTAACATCCTCTTGGGTTATGTGATGTACTCCACATAGCGAAGCCATGTCTTGCATGTGTTCAATTGGGGTAGTTTGATCTTCCCCAGTGAAAGTTGGCAGACTCTTCAGAGCTGCCATTGGAATATCATTGTGCTATGCAAAATTCAAGGGGCTTCCTCCATTAAAAGCAACAAAGGGTTGATTCCTTGGAGTGGCCATGGGAGGTGGCTGAGGTGGATTTACTAGTGCAACAAAATGAGATCCCACAGATGGAGGGGTAGACTGAGTTCTTCTAGAATAGATAATTGTTGTTCCTCGCTTTTTTGTTGCTATGCTTTGTCTTCTTGGTGGTGAAAGCTACGAATATTCAAAAGGACCAGAGCTACTTCTTGTCTGAACTCTTCTCATAAACTAAAGAAGGCACTAATTCTAAAGTTCTTTCCTCTTTATGGAGTCGCCAAGTATGCCAAATGACTTCTATAAAGTCTGGGACTCGCTGGTTGCATACTAAACTAGCAGTTCAATCTAATTTTTGTCCCACTGGCATGCCAGAAACTGTTGTCACCTAGAAATGCACTCTATGCGAAGTTATGAAACTAGGCTTTTTGGTGAAACATGGGATCATTTCAAGGTTGTGGGTCACCTGTAGTTGAAATGAACCTCTGGAGAAGGTCAGCTTCCTTTGGGTATCACCTAAACTAACAATCTTGTAAAGGGAAAAGGGAGAAGGAGTACCTGAATGAAACTAAACTATGGTGATACACCGAGTTTGATAAGAAATCATGAAATGAAACCAAAAGAAAATACACTGAGAAACATAATTGCTACTGTTTCACATACTCAAAATAATTTCTTTTAGATTCATGCATCATTCTTAATAGGTTTGATCTACACACACATCTTAGGAAGGAAAGATAAATTTCACAACTTTAAGGTATGAGTGCAGAATTATAAAAATAAACACAGTTAAAGACTTGCATAATCAAAAGAAAGATACAAAAATGAGAACAGTACGAACATGAACACTAGCTTCTAAGGTAAACTTTGTGTTGTATTCCAGATTCCAGATGAGTTACAAAACATACATTTAGTCAAGAAAGGATTGACAAAAATCACTAACTCTTCAGAGTGTATAATCTGAACTATTTACAAAAAAGGCAAAAAATGCCTTATATATCAAACTGTGTCGGCCCCTTAGGGCTTAAAAAAATATCAAGCTCAGAAAGATCTATCCTCAGATCTAATGATTGAATTTAATGTTGCACCATGCGTGTCCCTACTGTGTGCGTCGATGAAGAGTTACTGACTGTAGAAACCCCTTAGAACCTTTGAAGCTACTAGATGCATTTACTTACGGTCCTTGTGTCCACCTACTAAATCCCCCTGTTGAGCGCCTTGAATGCTCCTGAGTCCAGAATAGATACATGTTGATTCACATTCCTCTGATTCTCTTGGCACTAGTTAAGCTACCAATGATTCACCCATAGTTCTCCCTGGTTGGCTGGGCATATTACACGCAGACTCCCCCACAGTCAAAACTCATTCGGTCAGAATTGCATCTCGGCGAGACACTTGAGGTGTCTCACCGATGCGATTATGGCCCTCTGAAGCTATCAACACAGCACATGACGGTTGGTGATACATCATAGCGGGCTTTAGAAATCATATCAATATCACTGAGGCCATCAGCAAGACATAATTCTATCGCCAAAACATCATGTCAAAAATCCCCACCCTTTAGCAAAGGCACCCTGTTTCGGTAGGACTCATTGCATTCGGCAAGACCTCTTGGCAATGTTGGATCCCTCTCCCCAAGCTCCCTCTTGTTTCGTTGAGACTTTGGCCTATCGGCCAGACTTCATACCAAGCATCGGGCACTACATCGATGTCAAATGTCGGGGAGATCTCCTGCATTCGGCGAGACGTCTTATAGAATTCCCTTTTCTTTAGCGACGCTGCTTTCCTTCGGCGAGACATCCTAACTTCGCCCAAACCTCACACCGAGGTATTTTCATTCCATCGAGCTGCTCTCTTGTCAACAAGACAACACCGAGTCAGGGAAACCTTCCCCCAACTTGGAACATTATATCAAGGCTTCCTTTATCGGTGAGACCCCACTGGGTCACTAAGACCTTCTGACGAAACCATCGCTTTGTCTTGGGCTCCAAGATTCCATTTGGCAAGACATTTGAGTGTCAGTGAGAGATCTTACCGAAAGCAAGAGGCTACCCCGAGACCCCTCATCTTCTATCGGCAAGACATTGTTGATGTCAGCCTGAGACATTTCATTCCATTGAGCTTTAGATCTCCTTCGGTGTGACTCCCATCGGTTGGGAAGACATCATGGTGAAGTCCACCAGTTATACCGATTCCTGTTTCTATCGCTGAAACCACCTTCGTTCACCAAGACATCTTATAGAATTCATTTTCCCTCGGCGAATTCTTCATTTCGGGAAGACTCCTGGCGAGACCCTGACTTTTCAGCGAGACCTTGGCCTATCGGCTAGAAGTCTCGACGAGCTCCTTATCTTTCGGCAATGGGCTACTTTTCCTGTCGGGGAGACATCTCTACTTCGGCATGACCTTATGCCGATGTCAAACGTTCTCGGTGAAGTCTTTCATTGTCGACAAGACTCCTGACGAAGGGAAACACATCGAGGCCCCCTTTATTGGCGAGACCCCACTGGGTCGCTGAGACCTTCTGGTGAAACCATCACTTCTTGGTGAGCTCCCTTTTTTTGTCAACGAGACATCAGAGTCGGGGAGACTTTTACCCTAACTTGAAAGTTACACCGAAGGCTCTCTATTGTCGGTGAGACACCACCATTCATTGAGACCATATGCCGAAAGACATCTCATGCCGAAACCTTATTGCTGTCAGGGATACTTCACTGGTCACCGAGACTTCTCTCTGATTGCTTTCTCATGCCGATAGATCTTTAAGTCGGGGAGACTTCACTAGTCATCAAAACTTTTCCTATAGGTGAAAACCACTCGCCATGACATTCCTGGGGTCTTGCCGATAGGTAGAACAAAAGAATATTTAACCAAAAGCATTATGGGTCGGGGAGACCTAGATAATATTATGCCGATAGGATCTCTAATTTGAAGCATTCGAACTTGATGGAACCCTTGCTAGTCGGCGAGACATCTGGAAGGTCTTGCCGACTTTCTCCTTAAGGAAAAGAAAAATGCCCAAACTTGACTGAGGCAGACCCCTGAGCTGAAATTCCTGTGAAATGTCAGTAGATGCATGACCTAACCCCTAATGCAAATGTCTCACTTGGCCCTCAAGAACACCTGCAACATAGATGCCTTGGTTGATTGAGCCCGTGGGTGAAAATTGGGCAACAGTAAACAACCAAGACTTGGATGTGAACATCATCTTGGGTCAACTGAATACCATTCCTCAAGATTCGAAACATCCATATGTTCCACTTATCTTTCATGACACTAACAATCCATTCACTTTCTCTACAACGCCGACATATTCCCTTAATACACAAGTCTATCTCCCCATGACTTCACAAAGAGAAGGGATACTATTTGGACAAGGGGGAATCTTTGATCCCTCATCATCACTTTCTCAAGGAAAGAAACCACCCATATTCCCACCATTTCCCCCTTTACAATTAACATTCACACCAATCCTTTGTGTAGGGAAACCCCCTTTACCAATCCTCATCAACCAAATCAAAACAATCCTCTAATCATGAATCAAATCAACATACCAAATCCTTCGATCATGCCATCGATATCACAACACCAGGTGGCACCAATACAAACAACACAATCAATCGCTACACCATCTATAAATGTGGTCTCCCAAGGACCTAGCATAACAACCAAAAAATCCACCACACAACCCCCTATCATCAATCCAACGACACCTCAAAAATCACCTCAAAAAACTCTCATCAAGACATCCCACACCATTCCAAATCCTCCACCTCCACCATCGAAACCAAACATGGAAAATCAATACAGCATCACACTACAAGCTATCCAACAAGCCTATCAAAAGACACTTCAACAATTTAAAAATCAACAAGCTACACAGGCTACATAGCTAGCCACCCAAAAAGTGCAAACACAACAAACCATGCAAAAAGCACAGTAGGCTACCCAAGCCCAAGATTTATTGTAACAAAAACAAGGTGCATAGGCTGCCCAAGCTACACAAGTTTCTCAACAAGCTCAAGCTTAGGTGCAAGCTCAATATCAAGCACAATACCAAGCATGACAACAAGCAGCTCAGTAGCAAACCTATCAAAAAGCTTTGCAACAATACCAAGTGCAACAAGAAGTAGCTCAACTACTATCCCAACAACAAGCATTGTTGGCACAACATCAGCAAGACCAACAACAAGCATTGTAGGTGCAACAACAACAATACCAACAAGAAGCATTGTTGGCACAACAACAATTGTAGGCATAGCAACAAGAATTGATCGCATAAAAAAGTTTGCAACCACCTCCCATGAACACCCAAAACAACCCACCCATCACTCAAATAATCAAACCCCCTCAAAACCCGTTCATCCCACCACCCAATCCACAAAATGATGTGTCTGCACAAATCAAATTTCTCTCACAACAAGTGCTAGACCTCCAATTAGGGAATTCAATGAAAACACCAACAATTTGTTCCCCTATCCATTCGATAGAAGCATTGTGATGGTTCCATTCCCAAAAGGGTTTGAGATACCTAAATTTGACAAATATCGTGGGACTAGTAATCCTGAAGATCACATCAGGGAATTCCAAGTACATTGTATGGAAGTTTCATATGACGACATCTATCTAATGCGAATATTCCCTCAAATTTTGGCCAGACTAGCAATGGAATGGTTCTCTCACCTCCCTCTCATAATCAAAAAGTTCCAAGAAATTGTGGACACATTCATATAGAACTACACATTCAACATAGGCATGGATGTGAGTCTAGAAGAATTGTTTGCTCTCAAACAAGCTAAGGGGGAAACATTTGCATCCTTCTTACAACAATGGCAATCCAAGGCCAACAAGAGCAAGTGGACTATTCCAGAAGAACAAAAAATATGTACTATCATCACTAATATTGAAGGAACCTTGTCCTTCCACCTGAAGATGCAATGCATCACCACATATGACCAGTTGATCGCCAAGGCGCTCAACATCGAACGATCCCTTATCACACAAGGGGGAACACCTACCTATCAATAAAACCATCCATAAACCAGTTATAACGAAAAACTTCACACATGGGCAAAGAACAAGAATGTCAATAATAATGGTGTTGTTGACACCAAAGTTATAATCAGTGCCCCAAGGAAAAAAACACAATCATATCAACAACCGCAAGCTAATAAATGAAACAACACACAAGCCAACACAGTATCACAACAACCTAATAATGAAGCAGTCAATAATCTAAATAATCAAGGGGGACCACCCCCATGAAAGAAGTATCCCCTCAAACGAAAATACACACCCCTTGGGGAATCAATTGAATCTATCATGAAAAAAATGGTATAGGAGAATGTCATTAAAATCCCCGTTTATGAGAATTATCAAGAGCCCCAAGTGAAACCACCATGGTATAATGAAAATCACCTTTGCGATTTTCATAAAATCAAGGGACACATGACGGCTAGTTGCATGAGTTTGAAAATTTTGATCAAAGACTTATCGATGATAGAACCATAAATGTGGAACAACCTGCTAGAAATCAACACCTTAAGATATACATGAATCTGATGCTAGATCACAATAAAGGGAACAACAGTGGAACAACAAAGTATAAAAATGTAAACCATGTTTACGATCATGTTGTTGCATCCGTAGATGAATAGGTCACTATTATTAATGTCAAGGGAGCTAGAGTTGACTATGGAGTCACCACACACAGTGGAAGAGTTACCATTCCTGGACCATCACAACCACCTAAGGCACTGACCACTAATCCAAAATCTGTTCCCAATGGTTGTAATGTCTTGGATCAGCTAAAACGAACCCCCGCCTAGATCTCCATCATGGAGTTACTCAAGATCTCACCTACACATAGGAAAGTCCTAGAAGAAGCATTGGCTTCATCCACTGTCCCCATAGATCTTGATGCAGACTAGTTCCAAGCTATGGTTGGAAACATCACCACACCACATCTCTTAACATTTTTTGATTAGGACTTTCCAACACAACCATATCATAATCGTGCACTCCATCTTGAAGTCCTAGTCCATAAGAATAAATTCAAAAGAGTCTTGGTGGATGGGGGTATAGGTTTGAATATTTGTACCCTCAAGCTAATAAATAATCTGGGATTCTCCGAGGACGTCATTGAAAAAGGTAAAGGTATTGCAATAAAGGAATATGATGATTAGGAAAGAGTGTATCAAGGAACTATTCAACTTCGTATTCAAGTAGGTCTAGCTATCATGGAAACTACATGCCAAGTCCTTGATCTATAACTACCTTAAAATATCCTCTTGGGGCACCCATTGATCCATGGAATGCAAGATACCACATCTACCTTCCATCAATGTGTCAAGTTTCCCTATCAAAATCAAGAGGTCACAATCCATGGTGATCCTAAGCCATTTTATTATTGTAAAAATCTGGAAGCCAAGTACTACAAGATCCCTCAAGTCCCAAAGAATGATGAAGGCCCTACAACTCCATATGTAGACCCATCTACCTTAGCCTCCACTTCTGAGACAAAGATGCCCGCCTTTCCTGACATCTCTGATATCAAATTCATTATCCAAGACAATGGGTGTAGAGATTACAGAATGAAGAAGAGTTCCTTTGTAATAGGAGAGTTACCTCAATCTCATAGGTCTCATGGAAAACCTCAACCAATTTACACATCAGTCCAAACCTTCAAAGCAGACCCCTCTAGATTCAGATGCTGGGGAGACCTAAGCTGGGAAATGGTAGATGAAAAGGACTTATCAAGTTTGATATACCAAGATGAAAGGCGCGTGCCTGACCTTCCAATGGATGATAAAAACAAAGGACTACAAATGATGTTTGGCATAGGATACAACAAAAAATAAACTTGGGAAAAATGGCAATGGTCTTCTAGAGCCTATCATTCCTAAGAAGTGTATAAGGAATCTTGGCCTTGGATGTACTCCTCTAAAATTAACCATACTTGGTAAAGGTGCCTCAGTTAGAAAATTCAAAGCTTCCCCTTTGGTTCCTATATCGATTACTTATCCTTTTGATGACCCCCTCATTGACCTACCTATGTTATTCGAGGATTCCTCCCTTCTCATGATCAGTACCCTATCTGTCAAACTAGATGACCTAAATATTGAGCTAAAACTTGTCTATCCCCAACTCATCAATTATGACCAACGAGGACCACTGGTTTTAGACACATTTGAAAATAATGAAGCTCTCTCAGAATTCATGGGACTGTAGAATATGATACCGTGTGGAGATCATAAAGCCACGTTCAACATTAAGCTATACACACATGCCCACTATGGGGAAACGATTGAATCCCTCAGCCACAAAAGTGAAAATTTAAGAGTAATATCTAGGTCTTTGAGTGAAAACCACATTGTGGCATTCTTTGACCCAAAAATAGTAAAAAAAAAGGGTACATTCAATGATGAAAACCTCTATGAGGTGCTAGAGGATGAGGGATTCAATCTTCCCCTTAGTGCTATTCATCAGGAGAGGTTAGCAGTCTTGGCAGAAAAGTGTAATCTAGTCAATCTAGGGACTGAGGAAACATCACATATCACCTTCTATGTAGAATCACTATTGATAGAAGAACAAGAACTCCTAGCTGCTTTCTTAAGGGGGAGAAAGGTAAAATTCACATGGACCTACAATGACATTCCTGGTCTTGATCCAGAAGTTGTGGTTCACCATCTAGTCATCTATCCAAAGGTGAAACCAGTAAGAAAAAAGTTAAGAAAAATTCATCCACAAATAGCATTACTAGTCAAACTTGAATTACAGGACCTCCTTGATGATGGCTTCATACAACCAATTGATTATCCAGAATGGGTTTCAAACCTAGTACCTATCTCTAAGCCCACTAGGGGCATTTGCATTTGCACTGACTTCAGGGACCTAAACAAATCATGTCCCAAGGATGATTTCCCTCTCCCAAACATAGACATGATTGTGGATATGATGGAAGGACATGAAATTTTGTCATTAATGGATGGATTCTTAGGGTACAACCAGATCATGATAGCTAAGGATGACTAACACAAGACAACTTTCACTTGTCCATGGGGGACCTACTGCTAGAACATGATGCCATTTGGGCTGAAAAATGTAGGAGATACCTATCAAAGAGCTATGACGCTAATCTTCCATGACATGATTCACAAAACTATGGAAGACTATGTGGATGACATATTAGCTAAATCAAGAAAATGTTGAGATCACATACCAACTCTAAGCTCCATCTTTGATAGGCTAGAAGAATACAAGGTCAGACTCAATCCAAAGAAGTGTGTCTTTGGGGTATAGCTAGGAAAGCTCCTTGGGTATATTGTATCTATGAAAGGAATTGAAATAAACCCTGCTAAAGTCAAAGCAATTCTCAAGATGGAGGCACCAAGAACATTGAAGTAGTTAAGGGGTTTGTAGGGAAGACTCCAATCCATTCGTAAATTTATAGCACAGTTAGTGGATAAGGCTATCCCATACTCTCATATACTCCATAAGGGGGTAGCATACAAATGGGACAAGAAATATGATCAGGCATTTAACAAAATCAAGGAGTACTTACTCACACCACCATTTCTTATGCCAACAATTCCAGGAAAGCCATTGATCTTGTATATATCACTAACAATAGCAACCCTTAGCACTCTCTTAGCACAACATGATGAAAATGGGAAAGAGAGAGCTATTTACTTCATCAGTAGAACCATGGTGGGACATGAGCTGAATTATACATCCATTGAGAAGGCTTGCTTAGCAGTCATGTTTGTCGCATAAAAATTCAAACACTATATGTTGGCACATCAAATAAAACTCATTTCCAAGATAGACCCTCTCAAGTATTTTCTTTCTAAAGCAATTCTCACAGGGTGAACAACTAAATGGGTCATGATCCTAATGGAACACAACATTGAGTATGTAGAATGGAAGGCCACTAAAGGATAGGTAATTGCAAACCAACTAGTAGAAGCACTGATGTATTCAAGGAATCCACTTGTATCATAGTTCCCCAATGATTCCATCTTTAACATAAGCATATAAAATCACTGGAAATTATATTTTGATGGATCTTATACACAACATGGGTCAGGAGCTAGAGTCTTCTTCATTACACCACAAGGAGATTGCATACCAAAGTCATACAAGTTGTCTTTTCCTTGCACAAATAACATTGTAGAATATGAGGCTCTTGTTATAGGACTCAAAATAACAATACAATGGCAGATCATGGCACTCAAGGTCTATGTAGATTCATAGCTAATCATTAACTAGGTCAATGATGAATACCAAATGAAGGATGAAAAATTGACTCCATACAAGAAACTGGTGGAAAACCTCAAAGAATTCTTCATTGAAATCACATTTGAACAAATACCAAGGGAAAACAAAAGAGCAGCAAATGTTATGGTGACAATTGGATCACTATTGGATATCCCATGCAACATCCCTAAGCATGAATTTCTTGTAGAATAGCTTCTCATACTAGCATTCGAGGCACCAAAGTTTGAATTTAGTGTGAAATTGTTGGTCCCAGTGATCCTTGGTACCATGACATATACACCTACCTGAGAATAGGATTCCTCCCTTCCGATATCAGCCTGAACCTAAAAGGAACATTTGTCAACAAGTTATCCTATTTTGTTATCTTAGGTGATACCTTGTACTGTAGGAGTATTGAAGGAACCCTTATACAATGCCTAAATGTTGAGGAAGCTTTGACTGCTTTAACTGAGGTACACAATGGAATTTTTGGTTCACATTCGAGCGGTATGACCTTGGCCAAGAAACTACTGAGGACTGGGTACTACTGGTCGTCAATGGAAAGGGAAGCTCATGAATATGTCAAGAAATGCCTACAGTGTCAATAGCATGGGGATCTCATCCATGTACTAGCTCAAGAGCTCCATCCAATCATTAAACCTTGGCCCTTTTCACAATGGGGGCTCGATCTCATTGGTAAAATCACACCATAGAGTACTTCATGAAGTAGGTAGAGGCCATACCAATGACCTATATCATAGGAAAGAAGATTTCCAATTTCATCCTAAACTACCTAATTTTTCGTAATGGTGTCCCTCAAGCCAATATCTTAGATAATGGGACACCTTTCAAAAACTAGGATGTTTGAGACTTATGCCAAAATTTCAATATCCAACATCATTTTTCTACTCCATACTACCCCCAAGGAAACAACCAAGCTGAGGCTACCAATAAAACCATCTTGAAAATCCCAAAGAAAATAGTCAATGAAGTTGGTTGTGACTGGCACCTACAATTGAATCCTACCTTATGAGCCTACCGAATGAGTATCCACACACCTACAAGTGCAACCCCTTTCTCCCTGGTCTATGGATCATAAGCCATTCTTCCTATTGAGATCAAGCTCTCATCCCTGACAATATCATTACAGAATCTCATCACTGATGAAGAATATTGGGTGTCATGATTGAATGAGCTGGAACTACTGGATGAGTGGCGCATGGATGCCTTGAACCATTTTCAAGTCTAACAAAACCATCTCAAGCAAAGCTACAACAAGATCAGGAGTTAGACCTTTCAAGTCAGAGAGCTCATATTGAAGGAGAATCAAAAGAATGTACCAAATCTAGACAACAAAGGAAAGTTTGAACCCAATTGGTTGGGACCCTTCATTATCATAGTAAGCTACAAATCAAGAGCATATAAGCTATCTATACCCAAAGGTGGGCCTTTGCAAGAGCCTATCAATAGCTCCCATCTCAAAAAAAATTATGCCTAAACATGCGAGGTATAAATCCAAAAAAAATCAAAAAATCAAAAAATATAAAAATCCAAAAAAATTAGAAAATGGATTGAAAAAAATAAAGAAAAAAATCATCCTCTAGTGAAAACCACTTAAGTGGTGCTTTGGCCAAGTACCTTGGTGAAAACCTGGAAAATAGGCGCCTCGTGTAAATAGATACTCTCCATCCATCATGATCTCTATGGCTTGTTCTTCATCAGTCATCCTCCCATTCCATATCTCCATCCTTCACCCATTCACATCTACATCATAGTTTGATCCTGTGTTCGTATCATGATCCCTCCTAGTACTACTTGGAAAATTCCTAAGGTTAGTTTTTCCTTCCTATATCGGAGTAGTCTATCGCACCACGCTAGGGGCATGTTCTTATACCTACATTGGATCAGATTCGTGTATATTCTTGAAGTCTTCCTTAAAATCCAAAAATCCAAAAACATTCAAAAAATCCAAAATCCAAAAAAAATAAAAAAATTAGAAAACCCCAAAAACATTCAAAACATGTCAAAATCCCAAAAATAGGTCAAAAAGTAAAAAATAGAGTCATCTTTTCAAACTACGGGTCTCTGAGCTTTGAACGTAGGCAAGGCCATCATCGATGTGCCCCCGAGACACTTAGGTCAGTCCTTTAGGAGTTTTTCATAATGAGTCAGTCAAACTACGTGGTATCTATGTGTATAATGTAGGCAAGGCTAAGCTTTGATCATCCCCTGAGGCCCCTAAGATATGTCTTTAGGTTAGGTTCTTGGCCAAAATCTCAGAAAACACAAAAACGTTGGAAATTTTGAAAAACAAAACATTTGCAAAACATCTTGAAAATACCAAAAAACAACTTCAAAACATTTCAAAACTTCAAAAACATCCAAATATTTGAAAAAAATCCATCCATCCCATTTTTCATTCACTCACAATAAACATCCATTCAATAAATCATCATCATCCTCAACCTTTGGTGAAAAAATTAGAAACAAGTCTAGCAGATCAAAAGTGAAAACTCAAACGTCAAGGTCTCAAGTCTAGGTCAATAGGTAAACAAGTTGGTCAACTCTTGGTATTAATAGCCCATCATCCGATCAATCCCACATCATCTAATAACATCATGTCATAGGATGCATCCTTCCTATAATGGACATCAACATCAGGCATCACCGTAGTTTAGTCTTGGCTAGAGGTATGAAGAACATTGACTTGTTTTGTGTACTTGATCTTTTCTTTTGATTTATCTTATTGCACTCATTCCAATGACCTCTCGATGATGTCTAATCAAAATGATTTAGAGAGAAAGGAATGGGGCATTGATCATTATCTTTTGTCTATTGTGCTTGTTGTATATTCTTGTAATATAACCTTGGTGAATACTTGCTTTATTAGGTGTGGATGGAAGGTGTTTTGGATAGCTTGTTGACTATTACATTGTTAGGTTTTTCCTTTCCGTGTTTTGTTTCGAGATGTTTGAAATATCTAAAGTACATCCTAGTAAGGTTTTCGTATGTTAGGTGTGAATAAGAATACTCCTATCTAATTGTTGAGTCAAAGTCCATCACACTAGGTACAATGCCATCCTAGTTCTTTATACCATGATGCATCGTACCTATGTGTGTTATCAAACATAAGGTAAGTAAGCTCTTTTAAAATCCCAATCTTTGATAAGAAAAACATCACCATTATTGCTAATAAAGTCTCAACAGATCATGGAATTGTTGGATCATCTTTTCATCATCTCATTTCTTCTTTCTTCTCTCCA
>VDFB02049217.1:161216617-161398974 GCA_007258455.2 Sequoia sempervirens | reverse complement strand
AGTCCCGCTTTTTGATTTCTTGCCTAGGAAGAAATTTTATTGAAATTCACTTTTTAGTGGGGCAACTTCATGGGGCCATAAATTTTGATCCAAATGTCTAATTTGCTATTATTACATATCGTTGGAAAGCTCTCAAAGAGATCTATAGCGTCAACCCATCGAAGATTAGTTCATCAACTTTTCAAGCTGTTTTGGGGCCTCTAAGGTTTTCATAGTTGAATTTGAAGTTGTATTGGAGAAATTTCCCAAGATGAAAAATTTAATATGTCCCAAATTGCGCAAGGTATTGAGATGATTCTTTTGTGATCATAAATTTTTTTCAGTTCCTTTCCTTGGGGTAAATTTTAGGTCCATACGAGCTTTTTTAGGCCGAGTTACTAAAAATAGTAAGTGACTATTTTTTCCCTTTTCTAACTTTTGACTGTCTTACACCCCTTAAGTGCCATCATGGGAGTCAAAACAACTAAAGAAAATAAGGAAAATATATTTTTTTGGGTGATGCAAGATTTCCCTACACCACTGGATGCTCCTGCATTAGACACCCAAGGTAATTTGAAAAGTGATCCTATCACTTCTTAGGAGTTAGAGGAAAACTGAGATGGTTAACCTCAACCTCAGATAATCGCAATGAATCTTCAACATGCCTTCCTCTCCATTTCACCAAGTACTTTGTATATTTCTTATTTCTTGTGCTTCTACCTACACGATGATCCAAATTTCTTCTATCTCCTCCTTTTTTGAAGTAGGTGCTGGAATATTCCACTGTGATTCTATTGTTTCTTCATCAATTCCCCCTTCATGATATTCTATTAAATCTAAAATTTTAAACACAAATGAAATATGAATTTCCTCATGCAACTCTACCTCATATGCATTTCCTAAATCATGCTTCTTCAGGATTTTGCATGGTCTAAACTTCTTCATCTTTAAATTTTTGTATGTACCAAATGAAAACCTCTCTTTTCACAAATGAACCATGACTTCATCTCCTACCTGAAACTCCTTATACCTCCTTTTCTGATTTTCCTTAGCCTTATATTGTGAGTTCATCTTATTGATATGTTTCTTCACCTCTTCATTCAAATTCTTCAAGTGCTCAACAAAATAGTCAACCTCAACACTATTCTTCTCCCCCTTATTCATCTTCCTTAGTTTAGGAGAATTTCTTGGACTACTCCCATAAATAATCTAGAATGGTGATTTACCAGTGCTCCTACTGATAGAGTTGTTGTAAGAAAATTCTTCCTATGGTATAATCAAATCCCATCCCTTCGGCTCATCTCCTACTAGGCATCTTAGCAGGTTACCCAAACTCCTATTCACCACCTCCGTTTTTCCATCAATCTATGGATGATGTGCAAAAATGAACTTCAAATTTTTCTTCAACTTCTTCCATAATGTCCTCCAAAAATAACCAACAAATTTGATATCTCTGTTTGAAACTATACTCTTCGGTAGACCATGTAGTCTCACCACCTCTCTAAAAAACAACTCCACAACATCAAAAATATCACTTTCTTATGACAGAATAAAACATGCCATCTTTGAAAATCTATCCACCACCACAAATATGGAATCATACCCTCTTTGTGTCCTTGGAAATCCAAGAACAAAATCCATGCTAATGTCCTGCCATGGCCTCTCAAGTGTAGGTAATGGCTGATACAATCCATTATTTTGATTTGTTCCCTTCGCCATCTGACATACTTTGAAACTTTGTAAAAAATTCTTCACATCCTATTGTAACCATGGCTAGTAATAATTCTCACTAACAAGAGCAATGGTCTTATCTCGACCAAAATGTCCAGCCAATCCTACACTATGCTTCTCCTTGATTAGATTCTCTCTCATAGAACTCTTTGGAATTCACAATTGGCTTCCTCTAAAAAAAATCCCATCTTGCATTAAGAAATCCAACCATATTGTCCTATCCAATGCAATAGGTTCCAAACAAGCCTTCCAAGATTCTGTAAAGTTTGGATCTTCAGGATACAAACTCTTGAGTTCATTGAACCCAATTACCTCTATGTTCATCTCTATCAACAAATTTTTCCTTCTACTTAAGGAATCTGCAACTTTGTTTGACCTTCCACTCTTGTGCTTAAAAAAAAAAGTATAACTCTGCAAAACTCAACCCATTTAAAGTTCCTTTGATTTAACTTTCCTTCACTATTGAGATACTGCAAAGCCTAGTGATCAGTATATAAAATAAATTATTTTGGCGACAAATAGTGTCTCCATTTCTTCAAAGCCTGAACTATAGCATAAAACTCCTAATCATAGACAAAATATGTCTTCTTAGTATCATTCAACTTCTCACTAAAATAGGCAACAAGCTTACCTTCTTGACTAAAAAAAATAGCTCCTATGCCAGTGCCACTAGCATCACAATCTACTTGAAAGAACTTATTGAAATATGGAAGTGCCAAAACAGGTTGCTCTATGAATTTCTTCTTCAACATATCAAAACTATTTGTTGCTCCTCTAGTCCATTTAAAATCCTTTCTATCCCCTCTCATTGCTTCAATTATAGGTGCACAAATACTACTGAAATTATTAATAATTTTTTTTTAAGAACTTGCTGGACCATGAAATGATCTTACCTCTGTAGCACTCCTCGGGGTAGGTCATTCAATGATAGCTCTCACCTTCTCTAGACCCATTTTAAGACCTTCTGTTGAGACAAAAAATCCTAGATACACCAACTCTCTCTTCACAAAACTGCATTTCTTTAAATTAATCAACTTCTCCTCCCTTAGCTTCTCAAAAACTCTTCGGATATGCATCAAGTGCTCTCCAATTTCTTACTAAAAATCATAATATCATCCAAATAAACGATAACAAATTTTCCTGAAAATTATTTCAATACATCATTCATAAGCCACATAAATGTGCTTGGGGCATTGGTTAGCGCAAAAGGAATGAATAACCACTCGTACAAACCCTCCTTGGTTTTGAAGGTTATCTTCCATTCATCTCCTTCTCTAATCTAGATCTGGTGATATCCACTCTTCAAATCTATCTTTGTGAAATACTCAACTCCACTCAAACAATCCATCATATCATCCATCCTTCGCAAGGGAAATCTATACTTGATAATAATCTTGTTGATAGCTCAAGATTCTATACACATCCTCAATTCTCCATCCTTCTTCGGTGCTAATACTACAGGATTTCACATGGACTCAAACTCTCTCGAATCAATCCCTTCTGTGACAACTCTTGCACTTTTCTATTCAACTCTTCATTTTCTACTAGAGTCATTTGATGGGCTTCCTTATTTAGCAAATTGGCTCTAGTTATTGGGTCCATTTGATGACTAATCTTTCTTATTGGAGGAAAACCTTCAAGTATGCTATCAAAAACAATATTTTGAAACTCATTCAACATATCTAAAACTTGTACGAGTACCTCATTAGTGTCTTCTTTATCAATTCTAGAGATCAATGCAAAACACATATGATCATTCCTCATACCTTCTAGGAACTTTCTTCCATCAACTGGAAACAAATTATTGCATTACTGCATACATTTTCCTTTTCCTCTTTCAAGGGCTTCAACTTATGATGAACTTCATCCTTTTTCAAAGAATTGGTGTTAGCATGTCCATCATGTACTGCTTGTCGATCAAACTACCACAGTCTGCCTAACAACATATGAAAAACATTCATAGGCATAATGTCACACAATACCTCATCATGGTAATTTCCAATCTTGAACTTTACCATAAATTGTTTATTTACCAAAGCATTATAGTCCTTTCTGCAACCAAGCAATCTGGTATGGATTCAGATGCCTTCTTCTCTCTAACCACAACTTACTAACCATCTCTTCTGAAACAAGGTTATTAGTACTACCTCCATCAATAATAACATTACTAACTTTACCTTCACACTTACATCTAGTGTGAAACAAATTCTTCCTTTGATTTGGTTCCTTCTCCTCATTCAACAAGGCTCTTCTAGTAACAATAACCTCTCCTCTTTCTGCATCCTCAAAATGTAAAGACTCGACATCTTCATCTACATGTGCAACTTGTGCATTACCCTTAGGTCTTCTATTTTTCCTTCCTTGATGTTGAGGGAACTCATAGGCTCTATTTCCTTCTTCTTTGCACTAGAAACAAGTTCCATGAAATCCTCCTCTTTCTGGTCCTCGTCCAAATCTTCCTCTTCCTCTTTGGTCTCCACGATTTTGATCATGATTAGGATGGTAGGTGCTACCTCCTTTCTAGTTCTAGTTGCTATTGAATCCTTCACCCTTCTTTTGATATTCATTTTGACCTCCATATGGCCATCCACTAGTCTTTCCACCATGACCCTCACCTCTTTTCTTACTTTCAAATATTCTATTCATTTTTTCTTCTATATTCAAAGCAAACTGATATGAATATTCAATGGTAGACATTCTTACCAGACCCAACTCTTCTTGAATACTCATCTTCAACCCATTTATGTAATGGGTAACTTTCTCATTATTGGCCTCAGAATGGCCTGTTTTGATCAAGACACGGTAGAATTATTCTATATACTCCTTGATGGATTTTCTCACTTGTTTCAACCCTTGCATCTTCTTCAACAAATCTAGCTCATAATCCATAGGAATGAACTGTCTTTTTAATTTGTCCACCATATGATCCCATCTTGTTATTTTCTCTTTTCCTCTTCAATTTCTTTCTAGTTGTACCTCTTTCCACCAAATATTCACATGACCCTTTAGCTCATTCTTTGCAAATTTGACCTTCTCAGGATATTCCACCTCCTTATACTCAAAGTAATCATCCATATCGTTGATCCAATCAATCAACTCTTCTGGGTTAAAATTTCTAAAAAATGTAGAAACATCGATCTTTGTCCTTTTCCCAATCTTAGAGATGGCCTTAAATAATATAACTTGCTCTAGATCTTTTGCATCTTGTTCTTCTTCAAATTGTTCCTCATTTTCAACTTCATCTTTACTTTCATCTCCTCTGCTTGGCTCAAACCCTCGATGCAACTCCTCTTGCAGTGCTTGAACTTGTCTCTGTAGGGCTCTAAAACCCTCTTCTGGTACAATAACATTCCTTCCACCACCACGGTTTCTTCGCGGAGGCATTCTGAATACTTTTCCCAAAAACCAACAACCACAAGTCCTGGTGCAAACTACCTCACATTCAACGATCTGTTTACACACTCAGGAAAACCCACTCTAAGGGCCACATCACTCGAAACCCACACAAATACAACAATAGATACCAACACAGAATATGCGAGACAAATAAAACTCACTTTCAATTATTTTCAAAAAATGAAATTACAAATTCAAAACTTACATGCTACAACCTCATGGGCTTGATTCATTACAACAAAATCAACTCTGAAAACAAAATATACTATTTGGAGCCACAATCTGCACTAATGGAGCCACCTTCTACAACCCCCCACTTAACCCTTTTATTTTACCCAATAACTGCCCTAGAATGTTCTAAAAAGTTCAACTTTCCCTTTTGTTTTGGCGCCAAAAGTCCCACCATTTGATTTCTTTCCTTGGACAAAATTTTAATGAAATTCACTTTTTAGTGGGGTAACTTTGCGTGGCCATAAATTTTGATTTGAGTGTCTGATTCACTATTATAACATATTGTTGGAAATCTCTCAAAGAGATCTACAACATCAAACCCATCAAAGATCGGTTCATCAACTTTTCGAGTTGTTTTGGGGCTTCTAAGGTTTTCATATTTGAATTTGAAGCTGCATTGGAGAAATTTCTTAGGATGAAAAAACTTTAATATCTCCCAAACTTTGTAGGGTATTTAGACGATTCTTTCACGACCAATTTTTTTTTTCAGTTTTGCTCCTTGTGGTAAATTTTAGGTCCATATGAGCCCATTTAGGTTGAATTACTAAAAATAGTAAGTGACCATTTTTTTTCCTTTTTTGACTTCTAAATGTCTTACACCCCTTAAGTGCCATCATGGGACTCAAAAAAACTAAAGAAAATAAGGAAAAAATATTTTTTAGGTGATGCAAGATTTCCCTACACCATTGGATGCTCCTGCATCAAATAAAGGAATCTTGAAAACTCATCCTTTGAACATTTTTGAAAAATGGGTTTTTGAGTGCAGATGGCAAGGGGGCAATGCAACTACCATAGGTACTTTTGAGCATAATGAGCCATTTAGCGTATCTCAAATCAATTATAACTAATGGAATATGCTAGAAAAGAGGGGAGGCACAAACTATCAATAGTTAATTAGGTGTTTTTTTCTTTCCCCGACCTTTTTTGTAATTGCTTCTTATGTTCTATACAATATGTGATATATTCCTAGGAATTGAGATTCTAGACTCGTGTATACTAGAAAAATTTGAAATTTATAAAATAAGGAATTAAATGTTGTGCTTAGGAAATAAATATATTGTAGAACTTCCTCAACATATTGGGAATTATATAGTAGATTCTATAGGTTTTACATTAATTTTGTGTGTTAATAGAATTGACTTATTGACTATAATAAACTTGATCTTAATAAAAAATATTACTATGATAACAAGAATCTAGGCTAATAGGATACAAGTTTAGCTACATTATAGACTTCAAGTGGTCCCTTGCTTGGATTAATTTCACTTTTATTTTTCTCAAATGGGTTTTCATCTAACTCAATATAAGATGATTCATAATACCAGAGTAATGAAAGAAAATCACATGATAGAAAATTATATTTTAGAGTATCTCATAAAATTTATTACATGCATTGAAAAACCTAATCTCTTAGATATATTGGATTACATATATAAACATATACCTCTACTCTTTATATTCATTAATTCTTAAAAAACTAGCATTACCCTTGTGCAATTACTTTGTATTGCATAGGTGGACTTCTTATTTTAGAAATAAAAATAAAACTAAGAGGAACACTTCTATTAGACATTCCATTTCATGCATGTAAAATTAGCTTGTTCAGAAATATAAGGATTCATCACCAACTTTTATTAATTATTTCACAATCCTATCCATCTTGCTCAAGAATAGGAATTTTATACCTACTCATATTCTTCATTATTGTTAGTGAGGTTCATCCTTGTCTATAAGGAAGATGTTGACATAGATGCATAACTATAAATATATTGTGGTATTGGCTATAGGTATGCTACAACCTTTGTTATGGGAAAAAATATTAATTGACAAAGGAAAAAGTTAGTTGGACACAAAAAAATCCTTAATCAACGATCTTCAAAACAAAGATTTAACATGATATATTATTTTTAGAATAATTGGTTTAACATGAGATCATTTTTAATAAAAAATACAATAAAACATAGTGCTTTTATCAAAATATTAATTAAAAGTCTTATTGGTTAGGCAAGAATGTTTATGAAATATATTTTGAAATAAGAAACATAAGCAATAAATTGAGGCAATTATATGACCTATTAGAGGGGAAGAAACAATTGTTTTGTAGGTTGAAACATTCATTGTATGGTTTGAAATAGTCACCTAGGATATGGTACTATTTTTTCATGTTTCCGCGTTGATTTTTCATGTTAAAATTATTGATGATCAAATTCTAATCATTATCTTGTATGTGGATAACATGTTTATTGGTAACTACAAGGTGATGGTTAGGGAGATCAACACTCAAGTTTCTAGTACATTTGATATGAAGGACTTGGGGGATACAAAATACATTATTGCTATGGAGATTAGTACGAATCAAGTACACATAAATATTTGGTTAAGTCAAAGTAAGTATGTTGTTACCATTTTGTAAATTCATTCAATATGCATGATTATAATATAATGAGTGTTCCATTACCTATTGGCACTAAGATTTCCTTGTATTTCTATTCCAAATTAGATGATGATTTTTAAGTTACATAGAATGTGTCTTATGCTAGCACGTTTATAGCTTGATTTATGCCATGATTTATAGTAGACTATATATTGCCTCTAGGTAATGAAAGTTTTTAGTAGCTTTACGCGTAGCCTTGGTAAGGAGCATTGGATTTATGCAAAGAGTTTTTCCAAATATTTAGGATGTACTTTTGATTATTTTTTTTGTTCTTATGGACTAATGATGTGGATAATTCATTGGAAATATAAAGTTTTTTGGAGGTAGTTGGTCCATGTGACTTGGATAGTTGAAGGTCCATTGGTGGCTATGTGTTCTCTATAATTGGTGGCATAGTTACTTGGATGATTAAGAGTCATTCTATGGTTTCTTTTTCAACCATTAAATAGAATTATATTTATAATATACATACCACTATGGAGGAAGTTTAGTAATTATTATTGATTATAAGGTAGTTAGAATCAATTGTACTAGTCAAATTACTATTTTTTGACCTAGAATCCCATTTACCATGATTTTACTAATTATGTTGATGTTTAGTATCAATTTGTGTGTGAGATGGTACATAATGGTAAGGTCTTGTTGTATAAGTTTGATATTAAAGATAATGGTGTAAATTCCCACACAAACCTATTAAGCATGAAGAAGTTCTCTTGGTGTATGAAGGCTATTGACATATTATTGTTATTTTAGATGTAATTACAATGCATAATATCACATTAGGAGAATTTTAGGATAGTGTGATATTTAATTACAATCCTTATTTAATTATTTTAACTATATACAACAATATTGGAATGGGTACTTGGACACCCATGTTGCTTAGAGATATCATTATTTTGTTACTCTCCTTTTTGAATTGGAATATTAGTTGTAATGGAATTCATGATGGAGATAGAATTGATAGTGACAATTATAATACTATTTTTAGCATATTCCTCAAATCTAGTGTGAGAAATTAGTAACTAGTGTATCATCTTTCATGTTGTCGGTGGGTCCAATATGAGTTGGATAGTGAACTTAAATGACTACCTTGGGATATATGTCATTATGGAGGAGTTAAAAGTCAAAGATGTCATCTATTACTAGTATGAAGTATTTTTCTATTCATGGCCCATTGGGATTTACTTTTACTATTCTTGAAAGATCTATATTTTTATGTGGGAGTTTTTGCATTTTACCATAATTTGATGGTACGTTGTTTCAAGAAACCATTTTTGGTATTTCTCTCCCATTTCTCTATAAATTGGAGGCATGAGATAGTAGTTTCATTATGTTATTTCAAAGGTACATTGGTGTATCTAGAATATTGCCAAATTGGAGTTAGACTTGCATTTGTATCTATTCTTGATTATTAATATATATATTAGCCTCTCTTTAATGGTGGATTTTTTCCAAAAGGGTTTCTTCACATACATATAGTATTATGTGTTGTAACTTTATGGTTTGTTGATTGAATTGTTGCCAATTTTCAACACTCATATAATCTCTTATAGATAATCCTTTGTGGCATATATAAAAATTTAGATTTGCATATTTTTTTAAGAAAATTCATTATAAGCTTTCTTCGCTATTTTAACAACACTCTCACATCCTACTTTCTAGGTAATTATAAGGTGTGTCAAATTGAATCCACTCTCATTACTCATGAATTTTTCTTCTACACTCTTATGGAAAACCTAGCCATGACACAAAATTATACAAAATAATAGGTTGATTATTCTTATTGCACATTCAAATTTAGTGACATGGAATTATTGCATCTACAAACCTAGAAGAAAACATCACTCACTTTTTTCTAGCAAATAGAAGTAAGAAACCGAATTTTATGGTCCTTTCAATATCCTACAATACATGGGCGAATTTTCCTATAAGTTTGATCTCACTTTTTCCTTCAAGATACATCATCTTTTCAATATTTTCTTCCTAAAGAAGGCCCTTGACCAAGATGTTCACATGTTAGTAGCATTTCCTAAATTGGATGAGGAAGGGTCTATCATCTAAATGATTTTAGATTGAAACTCCCACTTGCTTCATCACCACATTATCAACAAAGTTTTGGTTTAGTGGAGACGATTACAACTAGAAAATGCCATTTGGGAGCCTCGTTATCAACTCAAACAATAATTTACCTAGTTCAAGGCTTGAGGATAAGGATTTTTTAAGGGGGCAAGGAAAATTAGAATCCTCACATCCTAACCTAGTAATACTTTAATCACTGTAAGTCAATAGTATAGTTAATAGTTATTATTATAGTTAGTAGTTATTATTATGTTGTGTGGACCATTTATTCCACATTTATTGTAATTCATAACTCTCTCCTTTTGAGGGTTTCATGTTGATGTTGTAATAAATAAAATATCATTTTAGAATCATATATTGTAATAGAGGATTAATTTTAAGGAGGTTGCCTTCTAAAAGAGACATGTGATTCGTGTCATCAATATAAATATAATTGCAACTTTTTCAGAATTATGTTATTTTGAGATGTATATTATTTTTTTATTATATTATTAGATAAAGATTCCAACATATTAGAGGCATTTTTTAAAAGTGAAACACAATTTACATTCAAGAATAAGAAAGCATTAGAGTTTAGAAAAAGATCTAATGCCCATTTTGAAAGAGTCTCTTTCCTCATAGACATATACTAAGAGCAATAAAACATTCATTATCAATAATTAAATTGTTCTACTAGATGGAGGAGGTGAAAAAACTGAATACTTATTTTAAAAAATTGTTGTTCCAAGAAAGAATTGTCTATTTAGTGTCAAGCTTTCAAGATCTTGTTTGTGGGTAATGACTATTTTAAAAGAAAAATCTAGTTGAGAGAATTTTTCATGCAAATTGGATGTTTTCATGTGGTCTTCCACTTATGCTTGTGATTTTTAGTGCCAAGCTTTCGAGATGTTAGTGGTGGATAATGAATCTTTTAAAAAGAAAAAATCTAGTTGAGAGAAACTGCAGATTGACATTTTTCAAGTGACCTTCCACTTAAACTTTGTGATATTTGATGACAAAAGATAGTCTTCCATAAAAGACCCACACTATTAATTTGGTTATTAAATACTTACCTCGAGTCCCAAACTTTCTTTTGGCTCAAATTTGATTGCCCCTACTATCTACCACCATCCTAGACCATGTCATCATTATTAAATTCATTTACATTTAAAAAGTTTAAACTTATCTACAATCTGATTATACATTTAAATGCTGATTTTATTTATTAAAGATTAAAAAACTCAAATTTTACAGTCAACCCTACCTATCAAACAATTAGTTTGTAATAATTATCTGTTTAAAACTACCTTCAAATATATAAATATATACCGTCTCAACCATGGAGTTTTTTCTTTTTAAAAAAACAAAAAAACAGATGGATGGTAGTCTTGCTAAAATTCTTCAAGCATGCCCATATAGAACAGAAATATGCTTCAGTGTTCTGAAAGGCAAGGCAGAAGAGCGTGATATATTTGTTCTGTTTCCTGTAACTGTAAATGAGAACTTGAGCTCAAGATAACTAGTCGTTTTCAATGTAAAACAGAAATAGACATCACAGCGTTTCACTCAGCTCAGGTTTCATGTGAATTTGAAAGTAGGGACCACCAGTATCAATTTAATATCATTATGAAGGTTCCCGAGACAGGGCAAGTTTCAACCCAAACATGTCAGCCAATCTCAGATAAAGTAGCAGTGTTGTTAAAGAATAGACAAGGAATTGAAGTGGCAAACATGGGTGGCAAGAAATTATTTGACTTTTGGAATTGATTGATGATGGATGTTATAGACAATTCAGTTCTCTTATAAATATGATGGTTGTTGAATTGCATAAGAATAATCATTTAAAATAGGATGGTTGTTCAAGGGTACCATCATTACCCAAATATGGTTGTTGAAGGGTGCCATCCCTACTCAAATTTATTGACACATCATATCACAATATGATTTCTTTGCATAAACTCTTTTCAAATTTCTGTAACCATTGGTTAGCCTTCTCTAAGTTTAACATATTGTAAAATGAATTCTTCATCCAGGCTTTGCTCAAATATCAGTGATCATTGGCCAGTCTTTTGACTTACTCTCTACATTATAAGTGGAGATAACGATATATTTGACTCTAAAATTAAGGTTGATTTTAACTTGTGAATGATGTTATATTATTGTTAAGTACAATTTGTACTATTGTTAAGTATACTATTGTACTATATTCATGATTTTCGTAACAATCTTCATGCACTTTTAGTTAAAACTAATGCTAGCCTCCTATCTGGGAGGTCCAAAGTTCAAATCTGCATCATTCAATATATAAATTTTTTTTTTAATGCTAGCATCAATATATCATGTCGCAAATATTTATTTATGTACAATTATATTCTTTTTATAAGAAGTATATAAATATTCTTTATAAGAATATAGATGTATTACATTAATAGAGTTTATTTATTGAATAAAAGTTAATCATCAAGAGAGTTAGAGTGAATTTACAAGAATTGATAGAACAAAAACAACTATAAATACTAATAAATAACAAGTTCAAACATCTACAAACATATCATAGTACAACTAGTGCATAAGGTTAAATCATCATCATTCAAACTCATCAACTAAAGGAGTAACAATGTCTATATTCATATAACCAGACATCTGATTAACAATGTGGTATACATGTTTGATAAATCGATGAGTATCTATGTTGGTTTTACTTTTTCTATGCAACATAGATCTAGTCTTGGGCATATTTTGGCCTTGATGGCAATCTATTCTAGCTTCTTGGATAGAGCCTCTTAGTTATTTTTTAAAACATTTAGGTGAGCATAGATAAAACAGTCTTGTTTGGAAAAATATTAATTGGCTTAAAACATGTCCTGCAAAGCACAAGTGAGTTTTTTTCCAATTGAAGCATGAGATTAGGTTAACCTCAAAAGGATAAATCAGAGTAAAAAATAGTAAGACACCATAATTCTTAAATGTGTTCAATTATGTTGTGTTTGCAATTTTTAGAAATAGATTTTTTTGAGACATTAACTCAAAGGGAATAAACCTTCAACAAAGAGATTATGGTTAAATGCTATAGCAATTAAGGAGAATAATAAATGCATTACATGGTTGGAGAAGGGAAAATATCAGAAAACTATTTTTATTCATGTTGAATGAATAGAGGATAGGTTGAGAGTGAATGAAACAAAGGGATCTACCAATGAAGAGTCTAGAATCGAGGATTTTCTAGGATACGAGCCTAGAGATTAGAGTAACCTTTGAAAAATGATTTAGATTAGAAACATAACAAGGTATCATACTTTCAAATTTTATTTAACTATGGTTTCTTTGTAAGTTCTAGAAATTATTATTTTATAAAATCACTAGAGCAACCTTCTATGGTAGCTTATGGCTAAATCAATTAGAAATCAAGGATAAAATAAAATTCTATACATGTATTCTTAGAAAAGGGGCATAAGAAAATGCATGTTTAAGATTCTCTTTCTTTGAACAATAGACATAGGATGGATTGAGAGTGAATGAAATGCAAGTACCAACCAATTAAGAGTATAAAATGGACTTTTTGGGATAAGTTGGGCTTGAGAGTTTTTTAGATTTCCATAAGAAGTATTCTAGCTTAACCCATTTGTGATTACAAAAGGAGCACACCTATTTATCACAAGTGAAATTTAATCACACTAAAAGAGAAGAAGTATGGATTTATAATTTTTTCTTAGGAGGTAAGTAGTGAATTTATAATAATTTATCATCCTCTACTCCTTGAGAAAATTTTAAGCACATAAGATAGAAAATTTGACCTAGAGAGTTGGAAGAACTAGTGATTTAATTTTAGAGACACTTCTATTATAAGGAATGGTCTAAAATTTATTTTAGAGTTTTGGTAGTTTATTCCATATAAGTTTAGCGAGGTCCCATATGTCTCTAAATTTTTATACCTTTTCTAGAAATATATTTGACCCCTAAACTATTTTTTAGAAGAAAGAGGTATATCATCCATTTTGATAAGCTTATTCCATTATATGGGGATGTTGGGAAGCTATGCCCATGTCAAAGTAACTAGTCAAACCAAGTTGATTGAGGAAAGGTGACTTGTCAAGCCTTCCAAATAAATTTAAACTAGGTTGAAGCATTAGTCTTAAAGTATGGTGCTAGAAATATTATGTATTTCCATTTTATTATAACTTGAGGTACTAGTTATATCTATGAGTTGTCTAACCAAAACTTTATAAAGTGATAACCATTAATATTTCTCAAGATTGACTTAATAATATGCTCAATCCACCTTGATACTTTAGTATAATGCAATGTTCCCAAAATGAAAGAAGTGCACCATTTTGGTTACCCCACTTATATCGAAGAAAAATCCTAGTGATCTAAATAAATGTTTGTGACATGCTTTAGAGAGAATCCATCAAAAGGAAATATAAAAATAACTAGACTAGGATACCTTTGATGGTAACTTGGATTCAAACAACCATGGAAAGAAATTTTTTAGTCCAAGAGAGAAATTTGATTTTTAATTTATTCATAGACTATTTTCACATGTCTAAAGAGTGATATTAAAATTGGAGAGGATGCCAAATTATATAGACACTTCCCCATATTTTAGAAGATTATATTCTTTATAGATTTTATTTTTTTCATAGGTTTCAACATTCCTAAGAAGATCATTGAAATATTTAAACCTTTAGGTTTAAAAATAAGGTTTAGAGCAAAGTGAGTTTCTATAATTAGAAGGCTAGGTGAATGTGCTAAATGATGAGAGAGGGCTCTTCTCTCTTACAATTTTAGCATTGTTATATACTCAAGAAGGTAATACTTTAGATATATTAGGTACATATTACATGGTTAATGTGAATACCATTCAAATAATCAAATAACTTTTACTTGCTAATTTGAAACTTTCTATAAAGAGTGGCATGGAAAGCATTCAAAAGACTAAACAAATAGTCAAGAATAAAAAAATGATCAATTATTTTGAATTCATCTAATAGTGAACTGGACCTTAAGACTTAATATTGGATCGAATTTTTCTATCACTAAACCTCATTGTGTTAATTTAGTGATTAGACAATATTGAGATCTCAATTTATAGAAAATAATAACATTTATATTTAAATGAGTAACAACATTCAAAATAATGATACAATAAGAAATTAATATATAACCTAAGTAAATATTGAGTGAATAAGAAAAAATAAGTTATACATAATAGAATTATCATTTCTTGAACTATAAATTTTATGATTATAAGGATACAAATGTGTGCCTTGTATCCTATTTTAATATTCATGAACAAGATACAGAAATAATTCATGCCTATAATATATAGTTTCAAAATAATTAATGTGCTATCCTTTGTATTTCAAATGCTAAGTACTCAAATTCCTTTTAACCTAATATGATGAAATTAATTCTTAATGATCCCTTAGTCAATTCAATTATACCATGCATTTTGCTAAAAATATTTAAATATAATTCTTGACTGCATACTATCAAAAAACAATATGAACACTACATATTAGAAAAATTTCTTGAAATAATTGATAGAAAAATGGAGAAAAAAACATAATAAATATACAAATTATTCTTGTATTGATTCTTTGAAGAATGTGTTCATATGATATTATAATGATTCACTCGAAAATGGATCAAGCATCTACTCACCTAGAATGTCAAATAGACCTCTTGCATTATATTAGTATATAAAATTTCTAATCCATTGTTACATAGATAACTATCTCTTTGTATAGTTAAATAAAAAATATTTATCTCTTGGATGATTAACACTTGTCATATATATTTATAATCTACCTTAAACTAGTACTAGCACTTTATAAATTGTCACTTAGGCCCATTTCCTTTAAAGGCTGGAAACCATTCTATTCATAAGTATGGGAGAAGGGAAGGGGTACTAATAAAGACAATATATATTCTAATGAGATAAATAGTTATCTTTAGGAGGTGAACATCCTCATCCATCTAGAATGGAATATATATAAAAGAAGGAAAATTCCATGAAAATGTTCCTAATAGCCCCTTCATTAAAGGTTATAAAATTTCCTTTTCTCAATATGAGAAGGGAATTTGTCAACATGTGAAAAAGGGTCTCTAAAATTTCACTTCTTTTATATGTAAGACTTATTTCTTTATGAAGATAATCTCCTCGAGTTTTCCCTACCATAATATCAAATAGTATACCACAATGATCTAGAGAAAGACAATTTCAACTAATGTGGACCTTAGGGTTGGAAAAATCATTGTATTATCATATGGTATAGATATATTTCATTAAAAAAAAAAATTAGGACCTTGGGATAATTTTAGTTAAAAATTTGATAGTCAATAGTTATCTTTGAATTCTATGGAATCTTAAATTCTTTATCTTAGAGGACTTGTATAAGAGGTACTAAGATATTCTTCTAAAAATTGTGGAGACTTTATAATCCTCATATAATTCATTAATCCTTATTAAAATCATCCATATTACTTGTCATGTGACCTCCAAGTGATATTATTAATGTGTAGTTATCCTAATTTTGATTCATTCCTTTTTTAGATTAGCATTACATTATTCCTTTAAACTAGTTGTGTCCACTACTATGTGTATTAAATCAAACTTACTTTTATTTTTCTTAAATTTAGCATTTTATTAATGTGCTTTAAAAGAAAAGTGTCTTAAAGTAAAATAGACCATGTGATTCCATTTTATTGGAACTGATCCATTATTATAAAATAATTTCAAAATGGAAAAGACTCCTGTGTCATTAATAATATTACTATTAAATATAGATTCCCATTGCCTAGAATGGATGATTTAATGGACTATTTGAGTAGAGCAAGGTATTTCATGAAGATTGATCTAAAGAGTGGTTACCATCAAATCAAAATCCGTGAAGGGGATGAGTGGAAGAAAACATTTAAGATGAAGTATGGATTGTATGAGTGGGTGGTCATGCCATTTGGATTGACAAATGCACCCAATGCATTCATAAGATTGATGAATCAAGTGTTGAATCCCTATCTTGGTAAGTTTGTCATAGTTTACCTTGATGATATTTTAATTTTTAGTAAAACAAAAGAACATTTGGAACATATTAGGGATGTCTTGCAAAGATTTAAGGAGGAAAAAATAATGTTGAATTTGAAAAAGTGTACTTTCATGAAGGAGTTAGTGTACCTAGGATTTGTAGTTTTAGAAGAAGGATTAAAAATGGATCCTAAAAAGGTAAAGAATATTGTTGAATGGCCATCACTAAGGAATAATTTTGAATCCTGTAGTTTCCATGGGTTGGCGAGATTCTATAGAAATTTCATAAGAAATTTCAATGGGATATGTGCTCCCATCACATAAATGATGAAAGGAACAAGAGAGTTCAAGTGGACAGTCACAATAGAGAAAAGTTTTCAATTGTTGAAGGATAAGGTAACAAAACAACCAGTGTTGGCATTGCCAAACTTTGGAAAAAATTTCCAGGTGGATTGTGATGCAAGTGGAACAATAATAGGAGGAGTTCTCAGCCAAGAGGGAAGACCGATAGCATATTTCGGTGAGAAGTTGAATGAAGCCAAGAGGAAATATTTTGTATATGACTAGGAGTTTTATGCCATTGTGTAAGTGCTCAAGATGTGGAGGCATTATTTGCTACCAAATGAATTTGTGCTTATACGGACAATCATTCCCTATAGTTCATAAATATCCAAGGTAAGTTGAACCAGAGGCACATGAAATGGATTGATTTTTTACAAAGTTATTCTTTTGTGTTAAAATGTAGGAGTGGTAAATCCAATTGAGTTGTTGATGCACTAAGTAGGAGAACTTTGTTATTGAATGTGATGAAAGTGAATGTTGTTGGTTTTGATGCTTTGGGTGAGTTGTATGAACAAGACTCATATTTTAGAGAGGCATGGTTAGCATGCAATAATCCAATGGAATTGGATCGGACTCCATGGCTGAAGTATTTCATTCAAGTGAACTTGTTGTTTAAGGGAAAGAAGTTATGTATTCCTAGAGTATCCATGAGGGAGAATCTAATCAGAGAAAAACATAGTGGTGGACTGGGTAGACATTTTGGAATAGATAAAACAACAACTCTCTTGAACGAGAGTTATTATTGGCCTAGAATGAGTGTTGATGTCAAGAGGATGGTACAAGGATGCAAAATCTATCAGCATGTGAAGGGTATGAAACAAAATACCGAATTGTATCAACCATGACCAATTCCAGAGAGATCATGGGAACACATTAGATGAATTTTGTTTTGGGACTACCTCAAACTCAGTGAAGTAATGATTCAATTTTTGTGGTTGTTGATAGATTTTTAAAAATGGCTCATTTTATTCCATGTCAAAAAACTAGTGATGCTTCCCATATAGCAAAAAAAAATTCAAAGAAATAGTTTGGTTGCATGGTTTTCCTAAGAGTATCATATCTAATTGGGATACAAATTTTGTTGGCCATTTTTGGTACACATTGTGGAAGAAATTAGGCACACATTTGGGTTTCAGTTCAACCTACTATCCACAAACAAATGGTCAAAATGAAGTTGTGAATAGGAGTTTAGGTAACCTCCCTCGATGTTTGATTGGAGCCAAACCAAAAATAGTGAGATTTTTTGTTGTCACAGACAGAGTTTTCCTATAATAATTCAATGAACAGGAGTATTAGAAAAATTCCATTCAATGTAGTGTATGGTTTCAGCCCTAGGGGCATAGATGAACTCAAAGATAGTGCAAACCTAGTGATAACAAGTACTATGGTGGAGGATTTTATAGAATATGTCACAGATTTGCATAAAGAGGTGAAAGAAAATTTGGAGAATAGTACAACTAAGTATAAGGAGTTGGTTGACCATCACAGAAGAGAGTAGGAATTCTAGATTGGAGAACTGGTCTAGGTTCATTTAAGAAATGAGAGGTTTCCACAAGGAGCCTATAATAAGTTAAAATGGAAGAAAATAGGTCCTTTTTGTATCCTACATAAGTTTTTAGCCAATTCTTATAAAGTTTAACTTCCAGAGAATTTAGATATATATCCTATCTTTAATGTCAGTGATCTATACAAACATTTTGAAGGAGAGACAAGTACTCAACCATATTTTCCTATGAATATCATGGATAATAAAAATTGGGTGAATCAACTACTTGAGAAGCAAACTAAAGAAGTAGATGAAATAATTGATTCTAGGGTTGCAAAGAAAACACGTGGTAAAGAGTACATAGAGTACCTAGTTCATTGGAAGGGAAAATCGGTGGATGAAGCATCTTGGTTGAAGGCACATGAGTTGGCTCAGTTTGGAATATCAATTTCAAATTTTCCTAAATGTTCCTAAGTCTCCACTCATGGAACATTTCTCCTTCCCGGGGTGTTTGATGCAGGAGCATCTCCGGATCTCAAGCTATCCACATCAATATGTACATAATCATGTTTTTTTTTCAATTTCATTATGTTTTATAGATGCATTTGAGTTCATCTTATAAGTCTTTCCCCCTTGGTTGATGTTTCTCTTTCATTGATGTAACATTATGTGATCAGAGAGACTTCAAATGGCATCCCTTCGATAGCTCGATGTGAAGACTATGTGTCATAGGCAAGACCTTTCTACTTCAGTGGAACTCTAAGGATTGTCTCTTCGATAGTGTGATGTGAAGCTATGTATCATTGGTGGGACCATGTAATTTTAGGGGGACTCTAAATATAGTCTCCTCGATACCCAATGGAAGATATGACTACAATCCATAGGAAGGAAGTCTTTATTGATGGGAGTCGACCACATCGATGAGAGTCTCTAAGTTGTCCCTTCAACAGCCTGATACAAGTCCTTGAGCTCTTCGGAGGGAGATAGTTATATCACCAAGACTTGGAATACTGTCTCTCCAATGAGCCGATAGTGTTGGTGATTCTTTCACTATCGATGAGACAATGTTATATCGCTAGGACTTGGAATGTCATCACTTTGATGGGCCGATATAGTGTTGTTGACATGGATGTTGTTGTACTTTGTGATTTTTTAGTGAGACATCCTATGTTCAAGGGAGATCTTTAGCCATCTCTTCGACAAGTCAATGGGATGGAATTGAAGACTATTGGTTTTGATGGTTTGTGTGCTTGACAGTTAATCATTGGGAGACTGTTTTGTCATGAAAAGGAGATTGGAAATTTTTTTTCCTATGGGTTGGGTAGTAGAGGGGAATGTATGAAGAATCGGTGAATAACAGTTTGAAAAGAGAATATCAATTTTTTCTCTATAATTTGGAACTCTGGAATGTACTTTGTAATTAGTTAAATTGAAATGAAAGAGAGGGTTGTTTTCTGTTAAAATTTGTTGCATTGTAGTGTGGTTTTGCTACTTGATTGATAGCCTAATAAGGCTCTTCAATCTTAACTACATAAGGGGAGGAGAATCCAATAGCTTTCATGAGTTCCCCCCTTAAAGATGTTGAATTAAGGTACCCCAAGATAGAAAAATAGGTGTATGCCTTGGTGAAGGTAGTTAAAAAATTTAAGAACTACATTCTAAGGAGTAAAGTGTATGTAATTATACTTGAACCTATGGTTAACATACTACTAATGTAGAATATGTTAGGGGAGCATAGGGGAAAGGGGGTTACCATGTTGCAAGAGTTTGATCTAGAAATTTAGCTAATGAAGTTGGTCTGAGGATAAGCATTAACACACACTAAGGTAGAAACTAGTCTAGGCATCACTGCATAATATTATAATCTAGATGATGTCTATCTGGATGAATGGTATGATGAAATTTCCTTCTATATGATCAATTGGAATTATCCATCTCATGTGGCCACTATTCAGAGGTGTGCCTTGTGATTGAAAAGTGACAACTTCGTGCTTAAGGGGGCAGTGTTATATAAGAGAAACCATGAGGGTATCTATTTAAGATGCCTTGGAAATTAGGAAGCATCTACTATACTAAACTATTTTCATAGTAAATTTGAGATAGTTCATAGTTTAAGAGATTCTATTGCATGCCAGATCTTAAGAGTAGAGTATTATTGGCCTACCTTATTTTGTGATGCACATTCACATGTTCACACTTGTCATACATGTTAAACATTTTCTAATAGGGAGAGGTATGTTGTTGAACATTCCTCTTTAACCAGTGGTTGAGGTACGTCCCTTTGCATATTGGGGACTTTATTTTATTAGTATTATCAATCCCCCTTCTCTATTCCATAGGTATATTCTCACTACAATCGATTTTTAGACTAGATGGATAGAGACTATAACATGTAAACAATACACTACTTATGTAGTATTTAAGTTTCCTAAAAAGAAGATTATAACACATTTTGGTTGTCCATTTCCATTAGTTTGTGATAATGGTCCTTTGTTTGCATCGTTGAAATTATTTGGTTTGGATTTTGATTTTGGATTACTTTGAAATTTGCATCCAATTATTATCCTTAGCGTAATGGCCTAGTTGAATCAACAAATAAGAACCTGTTGACTATCATATGCAAGTTGTTAGATAAAAATCCTAAGGACTGGCATACCTAGCTGAAATTTTCCTTGTGGGTAGTCACACTCGCAAGAAGGCTACCGTAGGAACATCCCCATATCACTTAGTGTATGGATTGGAGCCCATTTTCTTAGTCCATTTGAAAATCCCCACTTTGCAATTTATCAATGAATACTATGACAAAGGGGATAAGTTAGAGTCATGCCTTGCCTAGCTCCTTCATTTAGAGGAAAAGTATGATGAATCCATTGAAATTTTTTATAAACTTGAACTAAAGATTTTAGGATTTTTGATTTAGTCCTTTATTGGGAAAAATCTCATGAGAAGGGAGAGCATGGTAAGTTTAATAAGTTGTGGCTCAATCCCTTCTAGATTTTTGAAATTTTAGGGAACAATGCATATTTTTTGAAGACCCTCACAAGTGAAGATTTCTCGTCGCCCATTAATGGGTAGTATCTCAAGCATTAATTTTAAGAATAATTTGTTTCAGCTCAAACTCTTGTACATATTTAAATTAGGTCATTTTCACTTTGTTCCATCCTCATTTTCTTTTTGCATGGGCATAATTTTGGAATAAGTGTTTATCCCTTGTAGGAAGTGGGTCCAGTTACCTTTTCTAGACACTTAAATAGTCCTGATCAATATTATGCATCTGAATCTGATAATTAACATCATTTCATCCTAAATCACTTATGACTAACTATTTAATCAAATAATCTATATTGTTTAATTAAATTCATCACTTTCTCCTATTAATCAAATAATCAATTTTAATGGATCAATTCATCCTCCTTTCTACTAAGTCTCATACCATTTAATTAAATAATGCAAATCATTTAATTAAAATCCCTATGTCTTATCATTTGATTAAATAAATCTAATTATTTAGTTAAATGTCATATTCTTCTAAAAACCCCTAACCCACCTAAGATTAATTAATTCTGGATTAATTAACCTTAAACCACCTGCTAATCTTCATTAACCAATCTTCTAGATTTTAACCCCACCAAGGTTAAATAAACCAATGATTTACTAACCCCAGTTGCACAAGTAATAATTTGTACAAATTAATTAAATGGTTATTTTCCTCACAAAAGGATATTCTTATGGAATATTCCTCCATTTTTGACTTTCCCTCTCAAACTATTAAAAGATATTACAAAGGATTTTAATGCTTCTTACAAAGGCATTCAATGGCTCTTACAAGCCATCTTGTCTCTTAGAAGGGCATTTACTTCTCTTACATACCCTTACATCCTCACCCACTATCCTTAAATTCTTCCAACCATATGCCTCAACTCCCTCTTACATCTCTCTTCCCAATATGTGCACACACTTGTGTGAGGCACATACTATTTCTTCTCTTAGCCTTGTGACACTTGTCACAAGGCTAATGATCCTCCATTTAGTCCCACATTGCTTGGTTTTCACCCTTCCCTTGCTTCCTATAAATAGAATATCCTTCTATTGGAAATGGAGCCATCTTTTCATGCAAGCTTACTATACACATTTTTTACTCATATCTACATGTATTTTCATCTTTTGAGCTTGAATTCACTATCTTATTGCATCAAATCCATCACTTTGCATGAAAATATTGAAGCTTATCCAACAAGGGATTGGGAAAGGGCCATATTCCACATCAATTTGGCACCAATCCCCCTATGGGATGAGGTTTCGAGTACTTAAATAGGATTCCATGCTTATATTTCATGTTGTTTCATGCTTTTATATAGTTTTTCTTCATTCCTTTGTATGTTCAAGTATTTCATATGGAATGTGATTTAACCTACTAATATGGCTAATCCTTGTGTGTTTTGTTCATGTTTAGCTCAAGATTATCTTGCATTCACATTTTGGTGCTAGAAGGACCATCCAAGGACCACATGTAGAGGCAAGGTCACTATCCAAGGACCATCACCACCACCTATGGCACCACCTATAGTTCCAAAATCCAACCTTAGTGACTATAGTGTCTTGGAATAGCTAAAGAAAACCCTCACCCAAATCTCCATCTTGGAGCTACAAAAGATATCGCCTGTGAATAGGGATATCCTAGAAAAAGCTTTGTCCACATCCACTATGCCCAATGACATTGATGCTAATCAATTCCAAGCTATGATTGAACATATCACCACACCCCATCTATCACATTCTCTTAACATGAAATCCCAACACAACCATCTTACAATCATGTACTACATCTTGAGGTCTTTGTTCATAAGAACAAAGTCAAGAGAGTCTTGGTGGATATAGGTGCAAGCACAAATATTTGTACCTTGTAATTGATCAAGAATCTAGGATTATTTGAAGATGTTATTGAGAAAGGAAAGGTTATCACTATCAAAGCCTATGATGATCAAGAACGGGTGTCTCAAGGAACGATCCAACTCTCCATCTAGGTGGGGCTGACCATTATGGAAACTACATGCCAAGTTCTTGACCTTGAGCTTCCCTATAAAATTATCCTAGGGAATCCATGGATCCATGTGATACAAGCCATTGCATCTACCTATTATAAATGTGTTGAATTCCCTTATCAGAATAAGGAAGTAACTATCCATGGTGACCCTGAACCATTCGACTATTATAAGAACCTGGAAGCCAAGTATTACAAAATACCACAAGTTCCCAAAAATGATGAAGGTAAATCATCCTTCTCCTTTGTTCGCCCATCCACATTAACTTCCACATCTGAGACAAAGACACCCCTCATACAAAATATACCTGACATTAAAGAAGTAATCAAAGATGACAGTTTTGGGGAATATAAATTGAAGAAGGATGATTTTTTTTTGGGAGAGTTACCTAAATCTCCTAAATCTCATGGAAAACCACAACCCATTGATAGCATATCCCAAACATTCATGAAAATACCTACCACTTTGAAAAGGTGGGGATATTTAAGCAAGGAGGTTGTGGATGAAGAAGACATATCAAGCCTACTATATCAAGATAATAGACCCGCATCCATTCTTCCAATGGAGGAGGATAACAAGGCTCTACAACTAATGTTTGGTTGGGGCTATAATAAGAATGAAAATATTGGGTAAACCAACAATGGTCTTGTTAGAACTCCTTATTCCTAATAAATGCCAAAATAATCTTGGTCTTGTTTGTACCATGGATAAAGTGACCATTCTTGGCAAGCGTGCTCCTATTAAAACAATTAAAGCTTCCCCCCAGGTACCTATATCACTTAGTAGTCCCCTCAATGACTTTACCTCTTACCTACTAGACCTATTTGAGGATTCCTATGTTTTCATGATAACCACCACATTGTTTGAGTTAAACCATCAAGTCCTTGAGCTAAAATTCATCTATTCCCAACTCATAAAATGGGACCAACGAGGACCACCAATCTTGGATTCATTTGAAAACAATGAAGCTCTCTCTGAATTTATGGGACTAAAGGATAACATTCCATATGGATATCATAAAGTAGGATTCGACATTGAGCTAGATACACATGCCTACTATGGGGAAATGATTGAATCTCTTAGTCACAAAATTGAAAATATGAGAGTAACAACTCAATCCCTAAGTGAAAACCACACTGTGGCACTTTTAGATCATAAAATAGCAAAAAAAAAGGATTTATCTGATGGTGAAAACCTCTCTAAGGAACCAAAGGATGAGGGATTCAATCTTCCCCTTAGTTCTATACATTTGGAAAAGTCATTAGTCCTTTTAAAGAAATTTAATATTGTGAATGTGGGAACATATGAAGCACCTCAAATTACCTTCTATGTAGAGTCACTTCTAGCGAAGAAACAAAAGAACTTAGGAGAATTCCTAATGGATAGTAAGAGAAAATTTGCATGGACATATGTGGATATGCCTAGCCTATCATCTAGCATTGTATCTTGATGTGAAAATAGTAAGACAAAAGCTAAGAAAGATGCATCCACATATAGCATTACTAGTCAAACTAGAACTATAGAAACTCCTCAATGTAGGATTTATTCACCCAATTGACTATCCAGAATGGGTATCCAATCTAGTACTAGTTTCCAAGCCCATTGGGGGCATAAATATTTGTACCAAACTTAGGGACTTGAATAAGGCATGTCCCAAGGATGATTTCCCTCTACCAAACATTGATATGATTTCAGACTTGATTGTGGGACATAAGATGTTATCATTAATGGACAGTTTCTCTGGATAAAATCAAATCATGGTCACAAAAGAAGACCAGCATAAAACAATGTTCACATGTCCATGGGACACTTATTGTTGGAACATAATGCCATTTGGGCTAAAGAATGCCGAAGCCACCTATCAATGAGCCATGAAATTTATCTTCCATGACATGATCCATAAAATCTTAGAGGACTATGTGGATAATATATTAGCTAAATCAAGGAAATGACAAGATCACATAGCAACATTGGGGACAATATTTGACAAGCTTGAAGAGTACAAGGTGAAGCTAAATCCAAAAAGTGTGTTTGGTGTGACCTCATGCAAGCTCTTGAGCTAAATTTTGTCATTACAAGGAATTGAGATGGATCCAGGAAAGGTAAAGTAAATTATAGAAATGGAGGAACCACAAACATTGAAATAAACATGAGGTCTACAAGGAAGGCTACAATCTATCAGAAGGTTCATAGCACAGTTAGCAAAAAAGACCATCCCCTATTCTCGTCTACTACACAAGGGGATAACATACAAATGAAATGAGAAATGTGACAAAGCATTCAACCAAATCAAGGAGTATCTACTAACACCACCTATCCTCATTCCCCCAATCCCAAACAAACCTCTGATCCTATACATCTTGGCTACATCAATGGCTCTTGGTGCTCTTCTTGCTCAACACGATGAAACAAGAAAAGAGAGGGAAATCTACTATATTAGTAGGAATTTATTGGGACATGAGTTGAATTACACATTCATTGAAAAGGCTTGCCTCGCAGTTGTATTTTCCTCATAGAAATTCATGCACTACATGCTTTCCCATCAAATAAAGCTCATCACCAAAATAGATCCACCAAAATATTTATTGTCCAAAGAAACTCTCATAGGGAAAATGGCTCAATGGGTGATGATCCTAACAAAATTCGACATAGAATATGTAGAGAAAAAATCCATCAAAGGGAAATTCATTGAAGGTCAACTGGCTAAGGCACCCATATATGTAGAGAATCCATTAGTATTAGAATTTCCATATGAGTTAGTCTTTCTCCTAAATAAAAAAGATCATTAGAAAGTGTATTTTGATGGTTTTTCCATGCAGCATGGCTCAGGAGAAGGTGTCCTTTTTATCACCCCACAAGGAGAATGCATTCCAAAATCATATCAGTTGTCCTTCCTATGTACCAACAATATTACAAAATATGAGGCTCTTATCATGAGGCTCAAAATAGCAGTACAATGGTAGATCCTAGCACTGAAAGTCTATGGGGATTTATAGATGATCATCAATCAGGTCAATAATGATTACCAAACCAAAGATTCCAAGCTCACTCCTTACAGGAAGCTAGTAGAAGATCTCAAGGATTTATTCATTGATATAACATTTGAGCAGATACCCCAAATGAATAATTGAGTAGCAAATACTATGGAAACAATTGGGTCCTTGCTAGATATCACAAAAAACACCCATAAATTCCAATTTCTCATTGAGAAACTTCTTGTCCCAGCTTTTGAGGTACTCAAATCTAAGCTTGTGTGCGAAATTGTTGGTCCTGGTGATCCCTGGTATCATAACATATTCACATATCTAAAAAGAGGAATCCTCCCAGATGACTGTTACCTAATTGTGCTTTTCAGCCCAATCAGGTTAGGTTGGGACAACATTGATGTTTCTACTTTGAAAAAAGAGAAAGGTACACAAAAAATTTCTACTAAGGTTTTCATAATCATACAAAAAATTCCATGAAATGAATTTTTCAGTTTTCATTATGCAATTGATTTACAAGAAAGAGAGATTTTACATAAGTCATTGCATGAAATAACTATTTATATTCAAAAGATAACTGTTTATATGATCCCACACAAGCCATGGGAGTAACTATATGTGATAGAATGCACAATAACAAGTACATTGGAAGTAATGGAAAGCATAAAAATGAAAGGTGAGACCCATCATTTCCTGAGTGAATGATGAATCCCATTGTCCACATCAGCATCTCCAGTTATCCTAGTGATAGCTCCAAGAAAAGAATTTTAAGAGGAAAAAAATATGATGTTAGAGCTTAGGGTCTCATCTCTACTCCTATATGTAGTAATTCAAAGTGTACTTATTATTCTACCTCTGATCAATAAAATGAAGGAGATAAAAAGACATCAGATGCAGATGTCAAACCAAGATGAAGCAGGAAAGAGAAAATTAGATCATATAATCAAGGAGAGGTTATCAACCCATTTATTTTATCTAACTTGTTTGTTCACTATGAAGATGAAGGTACATAAAGATCATTCATCAATGTCATTTATTACAAAAATCATAGATGCAAGACAATGTGAATATAGTGCATAGTAAAGGAAATGAATTTTATGATCAATCATGCAAAGATCTATAAGTGAACATGCCTATAGTTTAGCATAGACAATGAAGAGCAGTCATAGTGACCTTTGAAGGAGAAACTTACAGAGAAACCAAAATATTAGATAGTCATACAAACCTAAAGGGTAATAAAATGTTTGAGGGGTAGTCCATAGTCAAGAAAATAGTCCCAGCAAAGTTTTTTAGCCATTATCAAAGAGACAGTCTCATTCATTCATTGATGGAAAGATATTAAAGAGATGGAACTTTATCAGAGAACAGTCATATTATGACAAAATATGACAACCATAATGCCATGAGAAGACTTTTTTGACTATTGGCCTAATTAATTTAATCGGGTCAATTCATCTATTTTCGTACTAACACTTCATCTCATTAAATTAAATAAATCAGAATATTTAATTTAATTCCCTAAGTCATCATATTTAATTAAATAACCCTAAGTTATTTAATTAAATATCATTTCACCTTTCTCCCATTTATTAAATCAATTAATTTAAGAAATATCACTTTAATTCTTCTAATCCCCTAATTGCAAAATTAAATCTTGTTTAATTAGCAATTAAACTAACTTTCCTCTAAGAAAATGAAATATTCCCATGTAATATTCCTTATCCCCCTTTTTGCACAATTAAAGCTTTGTTTTAATTTGTAAATTACCTTTTTCCTCACCCAAAGGAATATTCTAAGGAATATTCTCTCTCCTTCAATCAACTCATTTGGCTTCTTAAACAAGCTAAACCTTCAACCTTTTGAAAAAGTTACCTTTGACTTGTATGAGAAGGTCAAAAGTGTGTTTGTTTGAGGCAAGTGTGAGCCCTTGATTAAATCTCATCATGCATTCTCATCTGTTGATGAGAATCCATGATCCATGCCTCTCATCCCCTTCATATTGAACCATTGATTAATATTTTTTATCTCAACCCTTCATTCCTCATTTTCTCTCCTATAAATAGGTCACTATTTGGAGAAAAATGGATCCATCTTTCAATTGCAAACTTATGTTGTTGAATTCACTTGCATCCATGCTCTCAATTTACTCACTTTTAGCTTGTTTTAGCTCATTTTTTAATTGCATAATAGCTTAGATCATCCATTAATGGCTTCCATGCATCCATCTTAGTTTGTATATGAATTAGGGTTTTCATCTTTTAGCATACCAGTAGCTTAGATTAGCTTAGCAATATCATAATCAGTGCATTTCTAGCATAAAATCATGGTAACTTAACTTTCATCATGGTCATTTTAGTATAAACTAGGATTTCATACATCAATCACAATGGTTTCATCAATTCTCTTCCATAGAATTGATTGAAATAGGCTCACTAATCACAAGATTGGGAAAAAGGTCATAGTTTCACATCAACACGACACCAATTCCACAATGGGATAAGTTTTAGATAGATTAGAGTAGATGTTTTAAAAGCTTTCATAATCTAGTATGTTAGGTTTTGATAAATGTTTAGTTTCAATTTCATTTGAATGATCTTGTTGAGATTCAATTATTAGTGGCTTCGTTATGTTTCGATTCTTCATGGATCAAGTGTAATCAACTAATACTGATATTTTTGGTCACATTCTGGAGCTAGGAGGGAAAACTGATAATCTAACTATTTTTTTAGCTTGAATTTCATTTTATGCTATTTACAGGTTGTAGCGATGCCCAAATTACAAATAGCAATGCTATTTCAATAGCGTCGCCATATAGTGACACCATAGAAATTTGAAACACTGATGCTAAATTAATTCTTTGATGCTAATTTAAATATGGAAACACATATTTAATCTAGAGGTATCAAAAAGTGTAAATGGCGAATCCCATCTTTTTTATTAAAGAAAGAGAGGGGTAAAAACTTTATTGAAACTCAAAAATGAAGATTACAAAAAAATCTCAGAACAAAAGCTCCAAGAGAAAAGCACAAGAACAATAGAAGAGAACAAGAGCACCAGTCAACCAACTCCACAACCATCCATATCCTCAGTCAAGATCCTCCTCAAATCCAGACAATAATCCTGAGGAAGATTTCTCCAAACATCAACATGATCTGAAGCCCACTTCGCCAAACAATCAATAGTCCTATTCCACTCATGTGGAATGTGGACAAAGGACACAATCTCCATCCTAGAACTAATTTGCAAAATCTGTTGAACAACTAGAGCCAGCTACCAATTAACATCCTTCACCTTACATTCAATCAAAAAATTCACAATAACTTGAGAGTCAAATTCGCAAATAACATTACGCCAACCTAGAGCATAAGCACGCTCCAGAGCATAAACAATCACTAATCCCTCCATAAAATTATTAGCCTGTGAACCTTTATAAATAGAAAAGAACACAACTTCACCCAAACAGTCTCTACCCATGCTGCCAATCCCAGCAGGTCCAAGATTACCCGGGGAAGATCCATCTATGTTAATCTTTAAGATATCCTCAGGAGGAGGTATCCATCTACCCATCCTTTGAACTTTCTTTTTTGCCTATCTACCCCTTTTGACACAAGCAGAGGTAGGAGACAAACCTTGAAAACCCATTTTGTCTATAATTTTAGCATCCCCTCTATCAAGTGGGAACATCACCTCACATTTAGCTTCCACAGTCTCATGTATCATTCCTAAAATTCTATGCCAAACTTGTTGGATTCCTAACCTTTCCCCTCAGAAAATCCTACGATTTCACTCTAGCCAAATCTGCCAGAGAATAAAGGTAGGTCCAATGCACCAAACAATCTAAAGAAAAGGAGTCAAAGTAGGGGGCATATCCAAACTTCTCTAGAATTCCACCAGGGATGAAGCATGAACACAAGGGTGTTTCCAAACACCCCACCAAAAGTGCCAGAGCTGCAAGGAGCAAGTACATCTAAAGAAAAAATGTGAAGAGTCCTCCTCACCAGCACCACACAAAACACATAAGGAAGGTCCATGAAACCCATGCTTTTGAATATTGTCCCAAGTCAAACACCTATTATAGGCCAAAGTCCACACAAAACAATTACATTTTGGCCAAGAGAACTTATTCCACACATACTTCCACCAATGGACATCTTCTCCATTCAACCTACAGGCCATCAATTTTGATATCCACTAGCCATGGAAAAAATTCCTTTGGGATTTGGGTGCCAAGCAAGAACATCCTTGTCCTTGAGGGAACTATAGTGTCTAACTAATAAAATACTATGAAGCTCTGTACAGTCTTCCTCCAAACCAGCCACTGGCCACTCTCATGGGGACTTCTAGCTAGCGACCTCCAATTGACCACAAGTGTGAAAAGATTTAAAATTACTCACCCTTGACCAACCAACCTCAAGGAAGCATTGTAAGAGAGTCAATAAATTAGGAAACTGAGAGATAATGGGAGGAAAACCATCCCAATAGTCTAACCAAAAGAGAGCATGGGTTCCCTTCTTACATATCCAAAATAATCCCTCCTTAATCAAAGTAGCCCCTTTCTTGAGAGTCCCCCAAATCACTAATCCACTTCCCACCAGAGGATAGCATGGAACCTCCTCCTTTGGGATCCCATGACGATACTTATGAAGTAGAATTCTATCCCATAACTGATCTTGCTCCACACACCATCTCCAATACATTTTTGCAGCCAATGCCATCCTAGATAAAGTCGATTGCCTCAAACCAAGACCACCCAATTGTTTTGGAGAACACACAATATCCCATCTGACCAAGCTCCATTTAGAAGAAGACAAGTTTTCGGCCAATAAAAACTTCCTTGCCAAGGAATCCAATTCCTAAACAAAGCCCATCGAAGCCACCTGAAGCATACATTTATACAAGGGAAGAGCCTGAACCACATATTTAAGCAACTAAACTTTCCCAGCAAAGGAAAGCCATCTATGAGTCTAGTGATTAACCTTCGCTCAAAATTTTTCAAGAATATACTGTGAAGAATCTCTAGGGAGCTTACCAGAAGAGATTGGAATACCCAGATAAGTTAAAGGAAGAGAGCCTATATGAAACCTCATAATAAAAGAAATTCTCTATTGAATAGGTCCTGATGTATTAAAAAAGAAGATGGAGGACTTATCTTCATTAATCAATTGACTAGAAGCAGTGAGATAAACATCCAAATCCTTACGCAGATTAGTAGCCTCCTTGATTGTAGCCATACCCATCAGGGCAGTATCATCCACAAATTGTAGGTGTGACTAAGGAGGCAACTCATTTCCCCACCTCCACCCCTGGATAACCCCTGACTCAACATTACTTTTAAACAATCTCCCCAGCACTTCAGCAATAAGAAGAAAGAGATAAGGGGAAAGGGGGTCCCCTTGCTGAAGACCGCGAGATACTCCAAAAAGATTTATGTGCTCCCCATTGATTAAAATAGAGGAGGAGGTAGAAGTTACACAACACATAACCCATAGAATCTAGTCCTTAGCAAATCCAAAGGCCCCAATAGTATTCTGAAGATAGGACCACCAAACTCTATCATAAGCCTTAGCCATATCAAGCTTGATAAACATTGCCTTAGCTTTTGAAGTAGCCATAGAGTGGATAGTCTCTGTAGCAATAACAACTCCATCCAAAATTTTCTGATTAGCCACAAAGCCACCCTACTCCTCAAAGATAAGCCATTTAAGCCATTTCTTCAACCTTTCAGCAATCACCTTAGAGATAATCTTATAAATCACATTACAAAGGGCAATGGGATGAAATTGGCTTAATTGATCTACCCCGTCACATTTAGGGATGAGGGCTAGAAAAGCGGAGTTCAATGCACAAAGCATCTGTTTATTCCTCTAAGATTCCTGGACCACCTCTAATAAATCAACCTTAATAATATCCCAAGATTCTTGAAAGAATTCAATCAGAAACCCATCGGGACCCAAAGCTTTCCCTTTCTTCATATGGAAAATAGTCTCCCCCAACTCCTCCAAAGAAATAAAATGCATAATATTACCATTCAGTTCTCTAGTAACAAGTTGGGGGATGCAAGAAAGAACCTGAACTTCCTCAGCAGAACGCTCCTAAGTGTCCTCCCTAAAAAGAGAAGTAAAATACTGCATTGCCTCTCTAGATATCTCCTATAAGGAGGAAAGTTGTTCTCCCCTATCATTCACAAGCACTATAATAGAATTACCATGCCTCCTCACCTTCACCGAATTGAAGAAGAAGGCTATTTTTTTATCCCCTTCTTGAAGCCACTCCACTCGAGCTTTCTGTTTCCAGTAAATTTCCTCATGCATTTCACATTCTTCCAAGATTTTTAAGGCATAGCCTCTTCCTAAAGCAAGGATTCTGACAAACCATTCTCCCTGATTTCCTTGGTTATGTTATCTAACTTAGATTGAGCAATAGATTTGTCATGAAAAATGTTCCCAGAGCATTGGCAATTCCAATACTTAAGCTGGTATTTAACATATTGCAATAGCTTGGCAAAAGTATATATAGCAATTCCATAGGCGGGTCTACCAATCCTCCACTAGTGAGCAACATAGTCCTATAAAGAGGGATCACACAACCACATAAGTTGGAACTTGAAAGAAAGAGATCGGCTCACCTAAGTAGAGGATGCCACTAACTTAATAGGCCAGTGATCCAAACCCCGCCAATCCAGAATCTTCGAACAAGTAGACCAACCACCACCAACCCAAAAACAAGAAACCAAAAACCAATCAAGTCTTTCCGCAATGGACTTCTCCCCGATTCTCCGGTTGTTCCAGGTAAACTGTCCATTTCTAGGCTTGATACCCACAAGGTTCAAGGTCGATATGTTATCACATAGCAAGAAAGAAAAAGGTTTTAATCTTTCTATTCCACCCTATTTCTCAGCCAACTCAGTAATGGCATTGAAATCTCCAGCCATAATCCAAGGGTAATAAGGCACCATACCTCAGATAAACCTTATATGGGACCATAAATATTGCTTACCTAAAAAGTCAGTAGGAGCATAAATGTTGGAGAGGAGGATAGTTTCCCCAATCTCAATGCTTGTAGCGATCAAAGACATGGAGGATTTAGAAGACATCCACCAGAGAGGGTGAATCCTCAAAGGATTCTAGAGACAAGCCACACCCCCAACAGTACCATGAGCACCAATACACTGGAAATCACCTCTACTCCACAACTTAGATGATAAACTAGTCATGCTTTCTACAGATAACTTTGTCTCCTGTAAAAAAAGAAAATCAGGAGAGTGAATTTGCACCAAGTCTCAAACAATTTTTTTTCTAGGGCCACTGTTCAAGCCCCATACATTCCAAAAGAGAATGATCATTTTGGAGGATTAGAAAAGTGGGAGTCAAGAGTTTTGACAGAACCTAACTCCACTAAAGTCTCCCCCATCAGCTTGATTTTCTCAAAATATTTCTTTCTTCCAATCTTTGAAGGCTTCTCAATAGTCCCTTTCTTCAAGTCTTTCTAAAGAATACCCAATGTAGGAGAAGCCTTGCTTCCTTTTGCAGCATCAAGAACTATTTTTGAAGTAGGACTAGCTATTTCTCCCTCCATCAATGGCGCAATAACCATAGACTCAGGTTCCCTAGATTTCCCCAAACTCTGATCTATGTCCATTTGCAAGGCCCCTTCCATCTATGGAATTCCAATGTCCTCTGTGACAATTTCTTCATGAACCCCTTCCATAACACTCTGGTCCATTCCCAACATACCAAGGTTCACCTCCTGTAGACTAAGATCATCCAAAAACCTCAAACCGGTTGAAGGTATCTCCCTCCTGTCTTTCCTTAAATGTTCTCTTCTGACCCCGATTCTTACTGCAAACTTTAGCTGGAATAAAACCCTCACCACCTGCATCCTCACTAGACATAGGAGCTTTTTCTTTGTCACCCCTCAGAGGGTTACGAGGGGGTTGAGATGACTGAGTCTCTGGTGGCTTCGATCTTGGGAATCTTCTCTGAAGATGGTCATATTCATGGCAAAGATCATAGCGAAATGGCAGTGTTTCATAGTCTAACTGTTGAACCCAAGAATATGAACCTGCCCAAATTTCTAAAGAATCTGGAAGAGGGTTACTTATATCTAATTCAACACAAATTCAGGAAAAATTCATTACCTTTCTTTCCCTTGTTTGTTGAGAGGAGCCCATAGGTTTAACCAATAGTGCAACCACATTGTACAAGATATCATTATGCCAGCACTCAACAGGAAATCTAGGGAGACGCACCCAAATAGGAACATGATTCGGTAGTTCCTCTGAAGGATTGAAACCCACATGCCAAGGTTTCATAAAAAGACCAATCTAATTGTGGAAGTAAGGTCCACCCTCAAAAACTTTGTTATGATCTACCATGCAATTGAAAACCACCATGAAGTAGTTGTTTTCCAACAACATAAAATCCATTTCCCCCTCAGGAGACCAAGTCCGCTACAACCATGACTCCAAAAATTGAAGTGAAACCCTCATTCCCATGAATTTTCAAAGCAAGGCATGCTTCAAAAAATATTCAATGTCCTCTACAATGGATTATAGCTGAATCACCAAAACGAGTCTCTCCTTAGAGTGTTCCAAGCAACCGTTCACCTTCGAAATTTGAGATCCTCTTGTAAGAACAAAACCTCCACTTTCCGCATCATTGGAAAATAAACTATTATCAAACACTCTTGTCTTTTGGTTTGGGGAAGAAACCCCAATAGTAGCATGAAAGTTCAAGGGATATTTTTCACCAGAAGTCTCGCCTAGAGCCATAACCATAGGCGAAAGCACACTCTATAGAAACCAAAGAAGAAGAAAACCAGCAAAAGAAAAGTTGAAACTACAAACACTAAGAGACAGAAAGATGGACCTAACCTCATCCGACAGCCACAATCCACAACCCAAACACTTGACAAAGCCCAACCCCACACTCAAGTCAAAAATAGGAAGCAAATAAACCCAAGAATGGGCGCATGCAAGAATGAAAGGCCCCTCATGCAGGCCGCAACTTACACAGACCAACGCTCTCCATCATCGGTTCCTACAAGATTTTCATTTCTATCCACTGATGACTCCCATTTTCACTAGTCCGACGCTTTCAAATTCCAAACTGCGATGCTATCGGTAGTAGTGATGCCAAGAAAAACACCGTTGATATCGTGCTCACTATTCCTACTATATAGGGATACCCATTTTCACCAGATTGATGCCCATCCTTCAAACTATGACACTATCATTTTTAGCGATCCCAATCAGGGTAAGAAGTTTTAGTTAGTTTTTTTGTCATATGACTTAATTCCTTGGATTTATCTAACCATTGATGCAGGCTTGATTGTGTTCTGGTTGTTAGACTAACAATGTTTTCAAGGTTTTAAAGACATGGAGTGAAAGTGAATAAACTCTCTTTTATCTCAAATTCTATAATTGTAACAAGTGTTCAATGATTTGGGGCAATTATAACCCAATTTCATGATTTCTACTTTCGGTTTTAGGAAATGCACTACAGTCCAATTGGGTTTAAAATGAATGCTCAAATTTGGATAAAATTGAACCCTCATATCATCATTTTACTTTGGGATTAAAATTGAACAAGGTATACTTCATCTTTTAATTGGTGCTTAAAATGAACTCATTGTTGCTTTGAAGGGTTAAACTTTACAACTGTTTGTTATGTTTTGTGACTTTCAATGTTTTTTGTGGATGCATATGCAATTCTCTCACACCATTTGGCTATGTTGAGAAACAAAAATATTCTCTAATACTTTGCAAGATCACCTACTTCTTTCAATCGGATTTAAAATTGAACAATAATGCTAGTGTGAGAAGGGTACATTGTGTTTTCCCTCCTTGTTTTTTACGCGAACTGGGTGGTTGAACTACAAGTGTACTCCCTCACTTTAGAGGGGCTTGGCTAAGACCAATTCAAAGGAAAATCCAACTGGTTTTTCACTCGGTCTGGTATATAAATGGATAAGACAAAACTGTCAAGTCCTCATGGTATGTAGGCCTTAACCATATAGTGTCTTTCAGAATAGGGTACTACTGTAAAAAGTATAAGAGCCCCTAGTAGGATTGATTAAAGCCTTTAGTGGCTTACTAGATTTTCACAAGGTGCCATATCCCTGATTACCCTTACTACAACCCATTTGTTTAGCAAGCCAAAATCCTAAAATATTTGTTGGTGCAAGAACAGTCATTTTGAAGCTGCCCCACATTTGTACTATTCAATTGTAGAAACAAAAAAAATCCTTTTAATCTCTAGATTTTAAGGATTTTTAGATTTGGTGGTCCCGAGAAGTGTGTGTTGTTGAAGGGAGCCAGTGTCGCCAAATCTCTAACTGTTTGCATTGTCTAGTGTTTGGAGAAATCCTAGTGGGGACTCAAAAAATATGCCCATTTATATCCTAGGGTTGTAAATGATTGTGAGTCAGTTTAACACTTTTCTTGGTTTCAAAACAATCCAAAAACAAGAATTCACTATCATCCTCAAATTTTCAAACACATTGGCTCAAATATGGACTTCTTTAGTTAGCCTTGATATTACTACTTGTCATAAGGATTTATCCTTAGGTATTTCTAAATATATTTATATTAATCTCAAACCCATATTTTCCTAAAGACAACATAGGAAGTTGTGGATTTGACCTCATGATTTTCATGAAATGGACATTGTGAAAGTTATGATGTTTTTGACATAAACATCTAGTTTGGAAACATAATCAAGACAAGTGTTTATGGTAAAATAAATTCACTTACATTAATCTCAAACCCATATTTTCCTAAAGACAACATAGGAAATTGTGGATTTCACCTCATGATTTTCATGAAATGGACATTGTGAAAGTTATGATGTTTTTGACATAAACATCTAGTTTGGAAACATAATCAAGACAAGTGTTTATGGTAAAATAAATTCACTTAAGTAAAGACAAATTGAAAAATGAACCCCACATGACTATTTGGAGACCGATTGCTCCCATTGAACAACCTAATCTTCTGATTGCTATAATTTAGCCAAACTTTGAAATCATAAATGGTGAACAAACTAATCTTATTAGCAGTTTAAGAAGCTTCGCTTCTAAAAACAAGGAAACAAACACATAGTGGAGAAACACAACAACCATTTTAGACAAAGAAGAGGAACAAGCTAATATTGAGGTTGGAAGGCCCACATTACCACCTCCCACATGGCAATAAATATATTCCTTCCATAAACTTAAACTATTTTCACATGATCTCACGAAAAAATCAGGATCCCTATGCCAAGCTCTACAGGTCCTCATTTTAGACATAGGCATCTAACTCCAAAAGCTCTTAAGAAACAACTTTTAGCACTTCATAGAAATAGAGATAGGCTGGTAGCAAACTTTTATAGACATGCTTCAAGGTACAGTCCAAAATTATATGCATTCTTTTGGAGTCAACATCTTGATCTTTTTACATGACATCAAACTCCCATAAATGATACATCGAACAATCAAAATCCATAGGGGAAAATCTCCAACACTTCATTTCAGACATAGGAATTATAGAATAAGGTATGGTCAAAAGTGGGCTTGAATATTTTACCACAATCATTACACCTTGATGAGAAACTTTTATGCCTGAGCTAGGAGAGCCTAAATAGGTTTGAACATTCCCATCCGTCCTCTCATTTAAATCAACATTGGTTTTCTAGGACATGAACATTTTAGAGGTCTAGCATCATTCTCACTACCTTGGTCTTGTCAAAACAAGGGTTCACTTTACTATATGATCTCATGCAAAGTAAGGATCCCCAAATGAAGGTCAACTAGTCGTCACTTTAAGCTTAGACATTGTAATGTGAAAACAATCAACTACCACATAAAGGCACATTATGAAAATATAAACAAGTTGTTGATAAAATTTTTTGAGTGCACACTAAGGAAATATCCAAACATGTACATGTTCTTTATGAGCTAAAACCCTCATCTTTTCTAGGATCAACAAATTTTCTAAATCATTGGGTCTTTAGGATTTGAACATTTTAGAGGTCTAGCATCATTCTCACTACCTTGGTCTTATCAAAATGAAAGGTTCACTTTAAGTCAACATTGGGTCAAACATTTGACTCACCCCTTCAAAAAAATTCATCCTTCACTCCATCTAACTTTGCAAAATTTCAAATACACCAACACTTTGGGACTTAAAACATCAAACCAACTGCTAACTTATCTACTTTGTTTGTGAAATGTATCCTTTTCCATGCACTTAGTTAAGGTAGTTATCATTTTTGAACTAGCTCATCTTGATTGTGACAAGTCTACCCTAAAGATTTCTAGGTTCATTAGCATCCCTTATCCCAACATCAAAACATTAAACTCAAGTCAAAAGTGTTGTCCCAAAACATTTGCAAAGATCACTTCCCATGTCACCCATCTTGTCATCCCACATTATCATCATTTCTCCCAAAAGACTTAGAGCATCCTTTTTACCTAGATTTGAGTCAACTAGAGTGTTCAAACATTACAAAACTCAACATAACTCTCCCATAGGTGACAAAAAATGTATGGTAAAGACAAGATCACAACACAAGAGAATCATGGAGAAAACCAAAGTTACATTTAACTCAAGTGATCCAAATCCTTTAGAATTTGATCCTAGAAGTCATGTTACCCCATCACAACAACCATCATCTCCTTTAGGAGAATATGAGATCGAAGTCATCATGAATAACCCATTTGATCGTACTAGGGAAAAACTTCTAGAACATCATGCCTTTGAAAGTGTAGCTCCTATCTCCCCAATGTTTGTAGCATGGAATTTAACATAAGATTTCACAACTCCATCACTAGGGCTAAATCAGACTTACATTCCTAGTCTTACAACCATCCTTGCTAAAAAAATTTGTCACATCTTACCATTTGAAAGTAGTACACTTGTTGGTACCCTTGACACTAATCTTCCACCTCCCACCACCGATTAAACACCTACTTTTGGTGCTCCTCCTGTTCCTGAAGCTCCAAAATAGCTACACACACCACTTAAACTTTAGTATTCCCCCACCACTTCAAATTTTTGGGGAAACCCCTCTTCATCCACACCTATGAGTACCAAAAGTGTTCCTACCATCACACAAAGTGATATAGACCATGTATCTCAAAACAACACACAAAGGCATTACTATATCATAGAACCAACCCTTAACGCAAATAGGGACATCTTTATCCAACCTTCCAGTGGGTTCATCCATGTATTCTACCATTTCCACATCATCCACTATCAATCCACCTCAAAAAAAACCCTTGGTTACAAATTCTATCAATCCTAGAAGTACCTTGATCACAAATCCTTTGTTTACATCTTTTGTACAAGGAAATCCTCAAAACATAGGACAAGGGAATCTTTTCAATCAATGAACTCAAGGTCCTAGCATGTCATTTCCATTACAAAATTTAACATCATATTTTTCCATAGTCCCCTTTACTATGCCAAATCAATCAAGACCTCAAACATACATTCCTCCATCTCATTTTACCATCTTGCAAGGAATGTTAAATCAAGGAAATCCTCCACCTTTCACTAGCAATTTGCTACCTACCCAAAACATCAATATCCATAATACTTCACAATTGTCTCAACAACCACCTGATCCCACATTGTAAGCACATGCCTTAACTCTACAACAATCAAAACAAGCCTACCAACAAGCTATCCAACAACAACAACAACAAGCAGACCTAGCACAATGACAACATCAAGCTCAACAAGTAGCCTTAGCACAACAACAACACCAAGCACAACAAGAACCCTTAGCACAACAACAAAGACAACAAGAACCCTTGACACAACAACAAAAACAACAAAAACAAGTGGACATCGCATAAAAAGTAGCCTTAGTAGCACAACAAGCCACACAATAGCAACATCAAGCACAAAAAGTAGCTTTATTAGCACAACAACAACAACAGGCCCATCATCAATCCCTAGTGGCTCAACAACATTAGAAAGTTCTATAGCAAGCCTTACTAGCTCAACAATTTTCCTACCAACAAAAACAAGGTTCCTATTATCCTCATTTGAGCATCATCAATCCAAATTCATTTTGATGGATCATTCACCCAACATGGATCAAGAGCAGGCATTATTTTCATCACCGCCCAAGGTGATTGCATCCCAAATTCATACAGGCTATCATTCTTGTGTACCAACAACATTGCTAAGTATGAAGCCTTAATCATAGGTCTAAGGATATTAGTTTAATGATAGATTCAAGAGATGAAAGTCTATGGAGACTCACAACTAGTTATCAACCAATTCAATGACGACTATCAAACTAAGGATGACAAGCTCACTCCTTACAAGAAGATGGTGGATAATATCAAAGACCTTTTTATACACAAATTTTGAGAAGATTCCTCACATGAACAATAGAGCAATAGATTCCATGGCAATAATCAGATCATTACTAGACATGCCAAACAACATGCTCCAATGATAATTCTTGGTAGAACAACTTCTCGTACCAAATTTTGAAATCCCTGAATCTAAATTCGTGTGTGTCATTGTTGGTCCTAGATCCCCATGGTACCATGACATCTTTACTTACCTTAATAGAGCAACCCTTCCATCAAAAATCACCCCAAACCTTAAAAAGACCTTTGTGAAAAAGGCATCTTGATTCATGATCCTAGGTGATACCCTTTACCATTGAAGCATTGAAGGGACATTACTATGATGTCTTAACCAATAGGAAGCCTTAAATACTTTAACAAAAGTACACAATGGAATATGTGGGTCTGATTCTAGAGATATGACATTAGCTAAGAAAATGTTGAGGATGGGGTACTATTGGCTAACCATGGAAAAATAAGCTCATCATTATGTGTGAAAATGCATCCAGTGTCAACAACACGGGGATCTGAATTTATCCTAAATTACGTAATTTTTCATTATGGTGTTCCAAGAACCCTCATCTTAGACAACAGAACACCATTCAAGAACGAAGATGTAAAGGAGTAATGCTAAAAATTCAACATCCAACATCGATTCTCTACCCCATACTATCCCCAAGGTAATGGCCAAGTAGAAGCAATGAACAAAACTATCCTGAAAATCCTAAAGAAAATAGTTAATGAAGTTGGTCGTGACTGGTATATACAACTAAATCCCATTCTTTGGGTTTGTCGAACGAGTATCTGCACACCTATAGGTACAACACCTTCCTCCTTGGTCTATGGATCAAAATCCATCTTGCCTATTGAGGTTGAGCTCCCATCACTGTGAGTATCATTGAAGAACCTAATAACTGAGGAATAATACAAAGTGTCTTACCTGAATGAGATAGAATTCCTAGATGAATGTCAACTTGATGCACTTAATCACTTGCAAGTATATCAAAACTGATTGAAATAGAGCTATAACAAGAGAATCAAGTGTCAGTCATTCTAGGTAGGAGATCTATTCTTAAAGCAAAATCAGAAGAATCTTCTAGATCAAGACATCAAAGGAAAGTTTGAGCCTAACTAGTTGGGTCCCTTTTTCATCACAACAAGCTATGGATCAGAAGCATACCAACTATCAACCCCTGAAGGAGAACCCTTGCAGGATCCAACCAACAACTTGCTTCTCAAAAAAAATTATGCCTAATCTTGAAGGTTATAAATCAAAAAATACAAAAAAATCATAAAATAATCAAAATCCAAAAAAAAGGGAAAAGGGATTGAAAAACTAAAGAAAAAAATTGTACTCTATTGAAAACTACTTCTATGGCACTTTGGGCAAGTACCTTGGTGAAAACCTGGAAAATAGGCACCTTGCGTAAATAAAGCATCTCCATCTATTCTTTGGATTTTTTTACCCTATCATTCTCGGCAACACCATTCATCCCTCATCCACATCCTTATCATGACTTGTTACTAGAAGGTATCCTGAACCCTTTAACACTACTTAGCATATTCCCAAGGTCAGTTTGTCCTGCCTTTATTGAAGTAGGCTAACATGTCACACTGGGGGAATTTTGTTATGGGTCACAATCAAGTTCTTGTATATCTTGAGGTCATTGGAAATTTTATTATAAAATACAATAAGCATTCATAAAATATTATCTCAAAAAATCTAAAAAAATTTGCAAAATCATGTACAGCTAAAATCCAAAAACATTCAGAAAATTGTAAAGGAAAAATCCAAAACATCTAGAAAACATCAAAAACCCTAAAAAGGTCTAACATCAAAAATCCAAAAATAGAGTCCTCTTGTTGAACTACATCATCTTTGAGCTTGAACATAGGAAAGGCCATCATTGATGTGCCCCCGAGACACCCTAGGTCAGTCCTTTAGGAGTCCATCATAATAAACTGTTGTCTTTCACCTGTGCATATCTTCATCTTGTAAATGGGTCAAGTTAGTCAAACTACATGGTCTCTACATGTATAACATAGGCAAGGCTAATATTTGATTAGCCACCAATTCCCCTAGGGTAGGTCTTTAGGTTAGGTTCTTGGTCGAAACTCAAAAACTCTCAAAAATCCCTAAACATTTAGATAACTCTCAAAAATCCCAAAAAAAATTCAAATATTTTTAAAAACCTAAACATCCAAATATTCAGAAAAAACCAAAAAAACATTTGAAAATGGGAAATCCAAAAATAATAGAAAATACTCAAAAGACCTAAAAGCCTCAAAACATTAAAAACCCTAAACAAGCTCAAAAAATTTAAAAATCATAAACATTCACAAAAAAATTCAAAATCCCCAAAAAAACAACCTCAAAACATTTCAAAATACCAAAAACATTGAAATATTCCAAAAAATCCAAAACTCATCCATCCCATATCACTTTCACCCATAATAAATTGATTGTAACCTTCAACCTTTGGTGAAACAAGTAGAAAGCAAGTATAGCAAGTCATAAAGTGCGAACCTAAAAGTCTAAATCCAAAGTCTAAATCATGGGTAAATGTGTCAGTGAAGTTTATAGCAATGACTCATCTTAGCATCATCGTCCCAACATCAAACAACTCTCTGATCAATAGGTCCTATGATGTATCCTTCCTGTGATGGACATCAATATCATAAATCACTTTAGCTAAACTTAAACTAGGCAAGAGCTATAGATGACACTGACTATTTGTATTTGATCTTTTCTTATGATTTATCTTAATAACCTATTTCGAGGACCTCTCGATGATGTCTAACAAAATGATTTAGAGAGAAAGTAATGGGGCATCAATCATTATCTTTCATTTTCTATGCTTATGGATACTCTTGTAAAATAATCTTGGCACACACGTGCTTAGTTGTGTGTAGGAAGGTCATTTAGGGTATGTTGTTGACTATTGCATATGTTGTGGTCCAAATATATTCTAAGTCTCTAACTTGCATTCCAACAATTTTTCTATATGTCAAGATGTGAACAAGACCTATCCTATCTTTTTGCTGAGTCAAAGTCCATTGCACTCGATAAAATGTCATCCTAGTTATCAATACCTTGATGCATCTTGTCTATGTGTTATATCAAACAATAAGAAATGACAAAAAATCCCAATCTTGAATTGTAAGCATCTCCTCATCCTACATTTTTTCTTGCATGTCCATCTATAATAAAGTATTGATGGATCAAGGACTTTTTGGATCTTTTGTAACAATCATCACAATTGATGGTTATTCATTATTATTTTTATATATTATCTTTGCACTAACCTGGTACCATGACAGTCAACAAAAGCATCATTAATGAATCCACCCTGCATCCACGAACCATCAACATACATGCATCTCATACTCATAGCATAATCATAGCATCCATCTTATGATCATTGCACATCATACATTTTGCATCATCATTTGAGTTGTGATGAATAATATAGATTTGTTATTCTAAGCATCATAAATCCTTGCATATCATAAGAATTTGCATCCATACATCCATATGCATACATCATCATCATAAAGCATGCATAGAAAATATACAAAAATAAATGCATCCACATCATTTGCATCCATAACATCTGTATATCATAATCATTCATCCATATCATATCATGAAAAGATAAGGAAAAAAAACATAACATTGCATCCATTTGCATATCATGATCATCGCATATCATATAGGCATATTTAAAATGTATCCATATCATATCCATCCATAAATGAAATAAAGAGAGCACATCATAGCATGAATCATCTTATCCGTATCATATATATGTATCAAAAAAATGAGTGTCATGGTACAAAATATGGATTAGTGTATGAACATCGATAAAAAGTACAATATCCACGAGGCTATCAAAAAGGAGCCCATGAATTTATATTAGTGATAAAGAATGGGGAAACATCAAACAATTGTCTGTACATCAAAAAGCTAGCCATGAAGGCTACTACCCTCTCCAGCCTACCTCTCAAGTTGATCATCTACTTGGGGATGTGCATCGCTACACTATGAAAAATATGGATGTCAGAGAGCTGTTGGAACATATTGATGATAATGTTGCTTGTAATATGTAGCCTCTATAACTGCCTCTCTTTATAAACATGCTAACACTATCTAACCATGAGTCTCTACCATCATAGTCTCAGTCTTTTGGTGTTGGGTAACCTCCTGATCTCTCTCAACAGTCACAGCATGTACCCTCTACAGTGCCTAATCTCTCTCAACTGTAACTGCAACTACCTATTGCCAATCCTAGTCTCACTCAATAGTAATCACCAAAACCTACTAGTGGGCCTGATCCCGCTCACCATTCAATGTCTACACCTACTTCTACAGCTACTGTATCTGAGCATCTCATGCATTTGGTGGTGGTGGTTGTACTCCTTGTTGCTATACCTGAGGCTATACCTATGGATGTACCTATGGCTGAACTTGTGGTTGTACTTGAGGCTATTGACCAATTGGAGGAGTCCTTAGAACCTATCCATCCTTTCCATCTTGGCCTCCTTGTCCCCTACCACTCCCTGCTCCTCTGCCTCTCAGTCTCCCTCTAGGAGGAGCCCCTACTAAATCTGTCAAATGTCTGGGAGGGAAAAACCACACATCATATGTAGGAGTAGTTTGAGCTACAACCTTTCCTTGATCATATGCCCAAGGCTGGGCCACTAACTATCTAAAGCTCTCTATGACCTCTGGAGCCAAAAAAGTTGGTCCCCAAGTGGGAACCTCTTTGGCCGATCTCACAAAAATTTCCTTGTAGGCATCATCGGGTATGTCCTACACATATCCGAACTTCCATGCTACCCTATCTGGAATATATCTCTCAATGATTTTGTGCTCTCGACCATGCATGTATCGGGTATGTCTAGCAAAATACAACTGTTGAAAGTCATCAAACCATGGTAGCATTTGAAGCCATGGGCACCAGTAGAAAAATATCATATCATCTATCACCCATCTCTAATATGGGAGCCCAATCTATCTAGTGTGCCTCAAAATGATGGAACCTCGATATCTCCAAATGATGGGATCATCTGGCTTCACGTCTGTCATTTGAATAATCGGCTGAAGCATGAAAATGTGCTCCCATGCCTAAATATGTAGCAAAGTCACCCCTACACCAATAGCTCTCCCATCGCAATAGAAAAAATTCATACAAATCATGATATAAGGAGGCCATCATCACAAGACCCCATGCAAAAAGTTTCCTCTTGTGCAACATCTGATGCCACACCAAGCCCCATCCTGGGTTGAATCCTCTGCTATGTCTATTTAGATCCTCCAAACCTAAAATGATGGTTGTGATAATCAATCTAATGGTCGACGCATGACCTTTGTATGACTCCAAATCAATCTATGATATCACCAATGTAATCTAATCCATCTCCATGACATCAAGGCATGCATCAAACCCAACATCAATGTCATAAATCACACTATCTCCATGAATTGGAAAATGGAGAATATGCCAAAAATCCTCCAGAGTAACCGTCGCCTCACTTTTCAGAAGGTGGAAGGACGAGGTCTTGTTGTTCTATCTGCTATCATCATCTCTAGATGTGTTCAAATCACATGTGCATATACAACATACAATAAACTGATCTCTTCTAGGTGCTCCTAGCACAACTCTAATAGATCACATAATCTCTTGAAGATGGTGGAACTGTGCTCTCTCAACATCAATGGTGGGAAGACCTCTTGCATCCACAAAGTGCACAATGTCAGGAAATCATCATAATTTAGCTCCATTTGAAATTTTTGGCATAGAAATCACAATAGCATTGCTAGTTTCAAAAGCGTCGCTATATTCAAATTTCAAATAGCAATGTCTGATGCATTTAAAATTTCAAATCAAAACATGTGTTGCTAGATAAGATGGCATCATGATTTAACTTCTGGCCTGCCCAAACCCTAATTTATAAATCAGAAAGTGTGTCGCCAAATAAGCATGTGTCACCATTTAAAATTAAAAACCCTAATTTTAAATTTAGAAAAGTGTTGCTATATAAATATGCATCGCTATAATTCCTTTGGGCATTGTTGATTTCAGTTTGGGCATCACTATATAGCGACGCCACATGAATTTGAACTTTAAAGCATAATAAATGCATCAAAAATTCAAATTTCAAATCAGGTTTCAAATCACATGTAGGTGGTCATGTGCTTGAAAGCCGCTGGAACTCTCAAACTTGATCAGAGATGTTCCTGGGAAGCTCTCAGCACACCATTTTGTCAGAGGGTCAGAGCTCAAATCGCAAGAATTCCTTAAGGTGTGAATGCACAAATGAATTGAGAGTGACCCTTCTTGGCCTATTTAAGCTAGAAAATTAGGGTTTTTTCCCCTAATTTAACCTTGAATATGGGGTTTATTATCATTTTCACCAAATTTTCCAATTCGAACCTAATTTTCCATCATTTTTTGTGTTTTTGGCATTAATCTTGCATCCTTGATGCCTTTTAAACCCTTGGCATATCTTTTAACCTTTATTGAGAAATCAACCCAAAATTTGAAATTTTCACTCAATTTTTGAGGGGGCAGGGAGTCAGCTTTATCCTTCCATTGGGGCATCTAAAAAATTATATCAAAAAGTGTTTATTTTTTATTTAAGCAACAGTTTTGATTTGAAAAAAATTATTCCTTCAACCGAAGCAATAAGTAGCTCGCTTCAAAGAGGGGTAAAATGTAGAGACTGAAAAATGTCCTAATTAATATCATACACTTAAAACAGATTTACTAACATCATTTCCTCTTTAACCCATCCTCTTTTCACTTAATTGATTTAATTAGCCCAGCCAATTAATTAATTGCATCATTTTCATCTATTGGCCTAATTAATTTAATCATGTTAATTCATCTCTTTTCGTGCTAACACTTCATCTCATTAAATTAAATAAATCAAAACATTTATTTTAGTTCCCTAAGTTATCTTATTTAATTAAATATCATTTCACCTTTCTCCCATTTATTAAATCAGTTAATTTAATAAATATCACTTTAATAATTCTAATTCCACAATTGCATCATTAAATCTTTTTTAATTAGAAATTAAATTAACTTTCCTCTAAGCAAAGGGAATATTCCCATGGAATATTCCTTATCCCTTTTTTTCGCACAATTAAAATTTTGTTTTGATTTTTAAATTACCTTTTTCCTCACCCAAAGGAATATTCTCTCTCCTCTAATCAACTCACTTGGCTTCGTGAACAAGCTAAACCTTCAACCTTTTGAACAAGTTACCTTTGACTTGTGTGAGCAAGTAAAAAGTGTGTTTATTTGAGGCAAGTGCAATCCCTTGATTAAATCTTATCATGCATTCTCATCCATTGATGAGAATCCATGATCCATGCCTCTCATCCCCTTCATTTTGAGTCGTTGATTAATATTTTTGATCTTAACCTTTCATTCCTCATTTTCTCTCCTATAAGTAGGTCACTATTTGCAGACAAATGGATCCATCTTTCAATTGAAAACTTATGTTGTTGAATTCACTTGCATCCATACTCTCAATTTACTCACTTTTAGGTTATTTTAGTTCATTTTTTAATTACATAATAGCTTAGAGAATCCATTAATGGATTCCATGCATTCATCTTAGTTTGTAATTATTTAGGGTTTTCATATTTTAGCATAATCAGTGCATTTCTAGCATAAAATCATGGTAACTTAGCTTGCATCATATTTATTTTAGCATAAACTAGGATTTCATACATCAATCACAATGGTTTCATCAATTCTCTTCCATAGAATCAATTGAAACAAGCTCACTAATCATGGGATTGGGAAAGGGTCATCGTTTCACATCAACACGACACCAATTTCACAACAAGATAAGTTTTAGATAGATTAGAGTAGATGTTTTAAAAGCTTTCGTAATTTAGTATGTTAGGTTTTGATAAATGTTTAGTTTCAATTTCATTTGAAGGATCTTGTTTAGATTTGAGTATTATTGGCTCTGTTATGTTTTTATTCTTCATGGATCAAGTTTATTTCAACTGATACTGATATTTCCAGTCACATTCTGGTGCTAGAAGGAGGGAAAACTGATAATCTAACCATTTTTTTAGCTTGAATTTCATATTATGCTATTTTGTAGGTTGCAACAATGCCCAAATTACAAACAATGATGCTATTTCAATAGCGTCACCATATAGCGATGTCCTAGAAATTTGAAACTTCGATGTTGAATTAATGCTCTGACATTGATTTAAATATGGCGAAGCATATTTAATGTAGTGGTATCAAAAATTTTAAATGGCGACACCCATTTTCACCAGTCTGACACTTTCAAATTCCAAACTACGACATTATTGTTAGCAGCGATGCCCAACAAAACATCGACGCTATCATGCTCACTGTTCCTATTGTAGAGCGACGCCCATCCTTCAAACTGCAACGCTATCATTTTCAGTGATTCCCAACTAGGGTAAGAAATTTTATGCTAGTTTTTTCAACATATGACTTAATTTCTTGGATTTATCTAACCACTAATGCATGCGTGACTATGTTTTTGTTGTTAGACTTACATGATTTTGTAGGTTTCAAAGACATGGAGAGAAAGTGAAGAAAGTCTCTTTTATCTCAAATTCTATAATTGTAACAAGCATTCGACGCTTTAGGGAATTTATAACCCAATTTCATGCTTTCTACTTTTTGTTTTAGGAAACACACTAGAGTTCAATTGGGTTTAAAATGAATGCTTAAAGTTGGATAAAATTGAACCCTCACATCATCATTTTAATTTGGGCTTAAAATTGAACAAGGAAAACTTCATCTTTCAATTGGTGCTTAAAATGAACTCATCATTGCTTTCAAGGGTTAAAATTTACAATTGTTTGTTGTGTTATGTTATTTTCAATGTTGTTCATGGATGTGTATGCAATTATTTTATGATATTTGGTGACATTGAGAAACAAAAATATTCTCTAACACTTTGCAAGATCACCCACATCTTTCAATTGGATTTAAACTTGAACAATCATGCTAGTTTGAGAAGGGTACGTTGTGTATGTTCCCTCGTGATTTACATGAATTGGGCAGTCAAACTACAAGTGTACTCCCTCGCTTTTCTAATCTTTAGAGGGGCATGCCTAAGACCAATTTGAAGGTGACTCCAACTGGTTTTTCACTCGGGCCAGTATATAAATAGATAAGACTAAACTGTCAAGTCCTCATGGTATGTAGGCCTTAACTGTATAGTGTCTTTCAGAAAGGAGTGCTATTGTAAAAAGTATAAGATCTCCTAGTAGGATTGATTAAATCCTTTAGTGGCTTTTTGGACACTCACAAGGTGCCATGTCCCTTATTACCCTTACTACAACCCATTTGTTTAGTAAGCCAAAATCCTAAAATATATTTTGGTGCAAGAACGGTTATTTTGAAGCTGCCCACAATTTTACTATTCAATTCTAGAAATAGAAAAATTCCTTTTAATCTCTGGATTTTAAGGATTTTGAGATTTGGTGGTCTTGAGAAATGTATATCATGGAGGGGAGCCAGTGTCACCAAATCTCTAAATGTTCTCATTGTCTAGTGTTTGGAGAAATCTTAGTGGGGACTCAACAAATATGGCCATTTATATCCTAGGGTTGTAAATGATTGCGAGTTAGTTTAACACTTTGCTTGTTTTCAAAACAATCCAAAAACAAACATTCACTATCATCCTCAAATTTTCAAACACTTTGGCTCAAATATGGACTTCTTGAGTTAGCCTTGATATTACTGCTTGTCATAAGGATTTATTCTTAGTGATTTCTAAACATCTTGACATTAATCTCAAACCCATATTTTCCTAAAGAAAACATAGGAAATTGTGGCTTTGACCTCATAATTTTCATGAAATGCACATTGTGAAAGTTATGATTTTTTTGACATAAACATCTAGTTTGGAAACATAATCAAGAAAAGTGTTTGTGGCAAAATCAATTCACTTAAGTAAAGATAAATTGAAAAATGAACCCCACATGACTATTTGGAGACCAATTTCTCCTATTGAACAACTTGATCTTCCAGGTGCTATAATTTAGCCAAACTTTGAACTCATAAATGGTGAACAAATTGATCTTATTAGCAGTTTAAGAAGCTTCACTTTTGAAAACAAGGAAACAAACACACAGTGGAGAAACACAACAACCATTTTAGACAAAGAAGAGGAACAAGCTAATATTGAGGTTGGAAGGCCCACATTACCACCTCCCGCATGGCAATAAATATCTTCCTTTCTTCCATAAACTTAAACTGTTTTCACATGATCTCACAAAAAAATCAGGATCCCTAAGCCAAGGTCTACAGGTCCTCATTTTATAATTAGGCATCTAAATCCAAAATATCTCAAGAAACACCTTTTAGCGCTTCATAGAAATAGAGATAGGTTGGTAGTAAACTTTTATAGACACACTTCAAGGTACAGTCTAGAATTATATGCATTCTTTTAGATTCAACATCCTAATATTTTTACATGACATCAAACTCCCATAAATTATTCATCAAACAATCAAAATCTGTAGGGGAAAATCTCCAGCAGTTCATTTCAAGGATAGGAATCATAGAAAAAGGTATGGTAAAAAGTGGGCTTCAATATTTTACCGCAATTATTACACCTTGATGAGAAACTTTTATACCCGAGCTAGGAGATCCCGAAAAGTTTTGAACATTCCCATCCATCCTCTCATTTAAATCAACATTGGTTTTTTGGAACTTGAACATTTTAGAGGTCTAGCATCATTCTCACTACCTTGGTCTTGTCAAAACAAAGGTTCACTTTACTAGATGGTCTCATGCAAAGTAAGGATCCCCAAACGAAGGTCAACTAGTTATCACTTTAAGCTTAAATATTGTAATGTAAAAACAATCAACTACCAGATAAAGGAACTCTACGAAAACATAAATAAGTTGTTGATAAACCTTTATGAGTCCACACTAAGGAAATATCCAGACATGTACGTGCTCTTTATGAGCCAAAACCCTCATCTTTTTGTGGATCAACAACTTTTCTAAACCATTGGGTCTTTAGAATTTGAACATTTTAGAGGTCTAGCATCATTCTCACTACCTTGGTCTTATCAAAATGAAAGGTTCACTTTAAGTCAACATTGGGTGAAACATTTGACTTACCCCTTCATCAAATTTCATCCTTCACTCCATCTAACTTTGAAGAATTTCAAATACACCAACACTTTGGGACTTAAAACATCAAACCAACTGCTAACTTAGCTACTTTGTATGTGAAATGTATCCTTTTCCATGCACTTAGTTAAGGTAGTTATCATTTTTGAACTATCTCATCTTCATGGTCACAAGTCTACCCTAAATATTTCTAGGTTCATTAGCATCCCTTATCCCAACATCAAAACATCAAACTCAAGTCAAAAGTGTTGTCTCAAAACATTTTCAAAGATCACTTCCCATGTCACCCATCTTGTCATCCCACATTATCATCATTGCTCCCAAAAGACTTAGAGCATCCCTTTTACCTAGATTTGAGTCAACTAGAGTGTTCAAACATTACAAAACTCAACATAACTCTCCCATAGGTGACAAAAAATGTATGGTAAAGACAAGATAACAACACAAGAGAATCATGGAGAAAACCAAAGTTACATTTACCTCAAGTGATCCAAATCCTTTAGAATTTGATCCTAGAAGTCACGTTACCCCATCACAACAACCATCATCTCCTTCAGGACCATATGAGATTGAAGACATCATGAATAACCCATTTGAGTGTACTAGGGAAGAACTTTTGGAACATCAATCCTTTGAAAGTGTAGCTCCTATCTCCCCAACGTTTGTAGCACAAAATTTAACACAAGATTTCACAACTCCATCACTAGGGCTAAATTAGACTTACATTCCTAGTCTTGCAACCATCCTTGCTAAAAATTTTGGTCACATCTTACCATTTGAAAGTAGTACACTTGTGGGTACCCTTGACACTAATCCTCCACCTCCCACCACTGCTTGGACACCTACTTTTGGTGCTCCTCCTATTCCCTAAGCTCCAAAATAACTATAAAAACCACTTGAGCTTCATTATTCCACCACCACTTTGAAATTTTGGTCACACCCTTCTTCATTCACACCTGAGTACCACAAGTGTGCCTACCATCACACAAAGCAATATAGACCATGTATCTCAAAACAACACACAAAGGCATGTGAATACTATATCATAGAATCAACCTTTAATGCAAATAGGGACATATTTATCCAACCTTACAGTAGGTTCATCCATGCCATGTACCATTTCCACATCATCCACCATCAATCATCCTTAAAAAATTCCCTTGTTTACAAGTTCTATCAATCCGAGAAGTACCTTGATCACAAATCCTTTGTTTACATCTTTTACACAAGGCAATCCTAAAAAATATAGGACAAGGGATAATTTTTAATCAATGGACTCAAGGTCCTAGCATGTCATTTCCATTGTAAAATTTAATGACATCATCTTTTCCCACAATCCCCTTTACTACATTGAATCAATCAAGACCTTAAACATACATTCCTCCACCTCATTCTACCATCTTGCAAGGAATGTTAAATGAAGGGAATCCTCCACCTTTCACCAGCAATCCGCTACCCACCCAAAACATCAATATCCATAATCCTTCACAGATGTCTCAAAAACCACCTGATCCCACATTGCAAGAACATTCCTTATCTTTGCAGGATGCACAACAAGCCTATCGACAAGCCATCCAACAACAAAAAAAACAACAATAGCAAGCAGCCCTAGCTCAACAACAACATCAAGCTCAGGAAGTAGACCTAGCACAACAACATCAAGCATAACTAGTAGCCTTAGCACAACAACAAAAACAATAATAATGGCAAGCAGCCATCACACAACAAGAAAAAAAAGAAAATTTATTAGTACATCAACAACAGTAGGCCCAACAACAAGCCCTAGTGGCATAACAACAACAATAATTTCAATAGCAAGCCTTACTAGCTAAATAGTTCTCTCAGCAAAAACAACAAGGTTCCTATTATCCTCATTTTATCATCATCAATCCAAATGCATCAGGAACATATCCATCACTTTCATAGAATCTCACACCTTCATACACCCCATATCACTCATTTTTTATCCCACCATATGTTCCTCCACCTAATCCGCAAGACAATTTAGCATCACAATGGAAAGCACTCTCATAAGAAATGCAAGACCTTCATATGGGAAAGACAAAGAAACCTCATACATAGAACTTGTGTCCTTACCCTTTTGATCAAAACATAGCAATGATACCATTCCCTCTTGGTTTTGAAATCCCTAAATTTGATAAATAAAGAGGGAGAGGAAGTCCTATGGACCATATCCAAGAATTTAATGTCATGTGTATGGAGGTGGCTTAAAATGACCCATATATAATGTGCCTCTTCCCTCAAAGTTTAACAGGTAATGTTATGGATTGGTTTTCTCATTTTCCTCCTGGTATTAAAACTTTTCAAGAAATCACTGATAAATTCATTGATCATTTCTCCTTCAATCTTGATATGGATGTTAGTCTAGAAGAATTGTACACTCTTAAACAAAATCAAGGAGAAAATTTCACTAATTTCTTACAATGATGGAGACAAAGAGATGGTAAAAGCAAGTGGCCTCTTCCTAACAAATAACAAGTGGGAATCATTATAGCCAATCTACATCCAAATCTATCATTCCACCTGAAAAATGCAATGCATCACATCATATGATGAGCTTGTCCCTAGAGATATTAACATTGAAAGAGCCCTAATATCACAAGGAAATACTTAGCCTTACAAAGAAAACCATCCTTCAACTAGTTCCAATGAGAAACCTCGTGTCTGGGCTAAGAACAAAAATGTAACAAATGATGATGTAGTAGATGCTAAGGTCATACTAAGTGCTCCTAGACCCAATAATAATCAAGTTGCTAATATCTAGTGGATTGTGCAACAAGCGGTACCACCTCAGAAAAATTAGAACAGTAACACCAACATACAACAAAGGAAAACCGGTAATAGGAATAACTATCCCAAACACAAGTACACCCAATTATCAGAACCCATCGAGATGATTATGAATAAATTGGTAGAGTCAAATATGATAACACTTCTTAACTTTGGAAACTACCAAGAACCACAAGAGAAGCCATCCTGGTACAATAAGTGTGATCTTTATGAATTTCATAAAATCAAAGGACATAAAATAGAAAACTCCATGAAACTCAAGAATATCATCCAAGATCTCATAGAGAATGATATCATATCTGTTGAGGTACCAGCTAGGAATCAAGATCTCAAGATATACAAGACCCCTATGCTAGATCATAACAAAGCAAACAACAACAACAAAGATAAGGATTAAACCAATGTACAACATACCTATTACAATGTAGTTGTATCCTACAATAGTGTTATCACTATTTTTTCCATCAAAGGAGAAAGTACAGAATGTGGAGTCACCACACGACATGTAAAAATAACCATTCAAGGAGTCCCAACTCAATCTAGGACACAACCCACTTTTCCCACATCTAATTCAAGCAAGTACAATATTGTAGATTAGCTTATATAGACCCCCACATAGATATCAATCTTAGAACTCTTAATGTTATCCCCAGCACATAGGGAAAGACTGGAAAAATCCTTGTTTGATTCATCTGTTCCTGAGAACATTGATAGCAATCAGTTTCAAGCTATGGTAGGGCATATCACCAACCATCTTATTACCTTATCCAAGAAATATTTACCATCACAACCATCTCATAACCATGCTTTACACCTTGAGGTTGTCATTCATAAAAAGAAGGTAAAAATAGGTGTCAGTCTAAACATTTGTACCCTGTAGTTGATCAAGAATCTAGGCTATTTAGAAGATACTATTGAGAAGAGAAAGAGTACCACCATCAAGGAATATGATGACCAAGAATGGGTATCACAAGGAATCATTGCACTTCCAATCCAAGTCGGACCTCTTATTATAGAAACTACATGCCAAGTACTTGATCTTGATCTTCCTTATAACATACTGCTTGGCCGACCATGGATCTATGCTTTGAAAGATGTGGCCTCAACCTATCATCAGTTTGTGAAGTTTCCTTTTGAAGGAAAAGAAATCACTATCCATGGAGATCCTGAGCCTTTCTAACACTACAAAATTCTTGAGGCCAAGTTCTATAAGATCCCACAAATACCCAAAAATAATGAAGGACCTACACCATCAAGCTCATTTATTGACCCATCATCCTTAGTTTCTACCTTAGCATAAAAAATGCTCATTGTGAAGAGTATACCCGACATCAAAGCAGTGATCCAATATGATGGTTGTGGAGAATACAAACTATTGAAAGATACCTTTTTCGTAGGAGAGTTACCTATTTCTCCTCAATCTCATGGGAAAACTACATCTAGTACCAAAGAACTAGAGATAATCAAGTTGGCAGCTACTACCTTCACCAAGTGGGGAGATTTGAATCAAGAAAATATCAATGAGGAAGATATCTCTAAAATTCTCTATCAAGATCAACAATGGTATACTAGAACCCATCGTTCCTAAAAAACAAATAAAGAATCTTGGCTTAGATTCTACTACTAACAAGTTCACATTTATTGGAAAAGGTATTTCTACTAAATGAGATGAGGATTCATCTTGGTTGCCTACATCGTGTGATACAACCTTAGATGACTTTCCCCTTGATGTTGCTGACCTATTTGAGAAGAACACCCTCTTTATGATATCCATAACATCCTTTGTCTCAAATGACCAACCAACTGAAATACACCTAGTATACCTACAACTCATTGACATGGACCAACAAGGACCACCGATTCTAGATTTATTCAAAAATGATGAAGCAATCTCAAAATTCATGGGAATCTAAGACAACTTATCATGGGAAGATCACAAAGTAGGCTTTGACATAGAGCTCAATACAAGGGCATACTATGGAAAGACGATTGAATCCTTCAGTCACAAAAGAAATGAAATGCAACTAACATGCATATCCTTGAGTGAAAACCACCTAGTGGCACTCTTTGATCCCAAAATAGTAAAATCAAAGGATGCATCTGATTATGAAAACCTCTCTGAGGCACCCAAGGATGAGGGATTCAATCTCCCCCTTAGTACGATGCATCCAGAGAAGTCAGTGATATTGGTAGAAAAGGCTACTCCAATCAATGTGGGAACAAAAGAAGCACCTAAGATCACTTTTTATGTTCAATCCTTGTTGGACAAAGAACAAAAGAACCTAACAACATTCTTCAAAGATAGAAGAACTAACTTTACATGGTCATACATAGATATGCCAGGCCTTCATCTGGAAGTGGTTGTACAGGACTTAGTAGTATATCCTAATGCCAAAACAGTTAAGGAGAAAGTAAGGAAGATGCACCCTTAGATAGCACTCTTGGTTAAACTAGAATTAAAAAAGCTTCTTGACGTTGGGTTCATCCAATCGATAGATTATCCTTAGTGGGTATCAAACTTGGTACTAGTCTCAAAACCCACTAGGGGCATTAGAATATGCACTAATTTCAAAGATCTAATCAAGGAATTTCCAAAGGATGATTTCCCTCTTCCCAACATTGATCTCATTGTGGATTTAATAGCTAGGCATGAAATATTGTCACTTATGGATGGATTTTTAGGCTACAATAAAATCATAATTGCCAAAGATGATCAACACAAAATTTCCTTTAGTTGTCCATGGGGAACCTATTGCTGGAATGTAATGCCATTTGGGTTAAAGAATGCAAGAGCAACCTATCAAAGAGAAACGATCCTCATCTTTCATGACATGATCCAAAAAATAGTTGAAGATTATATGGATGATATTTTGGAAAAATCAAAGAAGAGAAGTGAGTACATATAGATCTTAGGACCTATCTTTGTAGGCTTGAAGAATACAAGATATGATTGAATCCAAAAAAGTGTGTGTTTGGGGTCACATCAGGGAAAATTCTTGGCTTTATTGTTTCATAAAGAGGGATAGAAATTGATCCAACAAAGGTAAAACCCATACTAGACATGGAACAACTACAAACATTGAAACAGATGAAAATATTACAAGAAATATTGTGGTCCATCAGAAGGTTCATAGCCTAGCTATCAGATAAAATCTGCCACTTTTGGCATCTCCTCCATAAAGGGATAACTTACAAGTGGGATGACAAATGTGATAAAGCTTTCCAATAGATCAATTATTATATACTAACACCTCTAATAGTCATGCCACCAATACCAAACAACCCACTGATCCTGTACATCTCAACAACACCAGGAGCACTAGGAGCTCTTTTAGCACAACATGATGAAAATGGAAAGGAAAGAGCCATATACTACATCAAAAGAACCTTGGTAGGCTATGAGATGAACTATTCACCCATTGAGAAGGCATGCCTAGCAATAGTTTTCACTTCAAAAAAGTTCATGCACTACATGTTGTCACATCAAATCAAGCTCATTGTGAAGATTGATCCATTAAAATAACTATTATCCAAAGCAACCCTCACAGGATGAATGGATAAATGGGTAATGATATTCATAGAGTTTTACATAGACTATGTGGAGTGTAAGGAAATCAAAGGACAAGTAATCATAGATCAGCTAACAGAAGCACCCATATATTCAGAGAACCCTTTAATATATGATTTCCCTAACAAATCAGTGTTCCTTATTAATCTTATAGATTAGTGGAATATGTACTTTGATGGATTGTTCACCCAACATGGGTCAGGAGTAGGAATTATTTTCATCACCCAGAGATGATTGCATCCCAAAGTCATATAGGATATCATTCCCATGTACCAACAACATTGATGAGTACGAAGCCTTAATTATAGGTCTAAGGATAGTAGTTCAGTGGAAGATTCAAGAGATGAAAGTTTATGGAGACTCACAGCTAGTTATCAACCAAGTCAATGACTACTATCAAACTAAGGATGATAAGCTCACTCCTTACAAGAAGATGGTGGAGAATCTCAAAGACCATTTTATAGACATAACTTTTGAGCAGACTCCTTGCATGAGCAATAGAGAAATATACGCAATGGCAACAATCGGATCATTACTAGACATGTCGAACAACATCCTCCAATGTGAATTCTTGGTAGAATAACTTCTCATACCAACTTTCAAAATCCCTAAATTTGAATTCACATATATCATTGTTGGTCCTGGATTCCCATGGTACCATGAAATCTTTACTTACCTTAATAGAGGAACCCTTCCATCAAACATCACCACAAACCTTAAAAAGACCTTTGTGAAAAATGCATCTTGATTTGTGATCCTAGGTGATAACCTTTTCTGTCAAAGCATCAAAGGGACATTACTATGATGTCTTAACCAAGATGAAGCCTTAACTGCTTTAAGAGAAGTACACGATGGCATATGTGGGTCCCATTATAGCAGTATGAAATTATCTAAGCAATTGTTGAGGATGGGGTACTATTGGCTAACCATGGAAAAATAAGCTCATTAGTATGTACAAAAATGCATCCAGTTCAACAACATGGGGATTTGAATTTATCCTAAATTACCTAATTTGTTATTATGGTGTTCCAAAAACTCTCATCTCAAAAAACAAAACACCATTCAAGAACCAAGATGTAATGGAGCTATGCCAAAAATTCAACATCCAACACTGATTATCTACCCCATACTATCCCAAAGGCAATGGCCAAGCAAAAACAACAAACAAAACTATCTTGAAAATCCTAAAGAAAAAAGTTAATGAAGCTAGTCATGACTAGCATTTGCAACTAAATCCCATTCTTTGGGCTTATTGAATTAGTATCTGCATGCCTACAAGTGCATCCCCTTTCTCCTTGGTCTATGGATTAGAAGCCATCTTTCCTATTGAGGTTGAGCTCCAATCACTACGAGTATCATTGAAGAACTTGATAACTGAGGAAGAATACAAAGTGTCTCAATTGAATGAGCTAGAATTCTTGGATGAACGTCATCTTGACACACTTAATCACTTGCAATTATATCAAAACCGACTGAAACAGAGCTATAACAAGAGAATCAAGTGTTGGTCATTCTAGGTAGGAGATCTAGTATTAAAGCAAAATCAGAAGAATCTTCTAGATCAAGAAAATAAAGGAAAGTTTGAGACTAACTGGTTGGGTCCCTTTTACATCACAACAAGCTATGGATTATGAGCATACCAACTATCAAACCCTAAAGGAGAACCCTTGTAGGAGCCCACCAACAACTTGCATCTCAAAAAAATTATGCCAAATCTTGAAGGGTATAAACCAAAAAATACAAAAAAATCATAAAATAATAAAAATCCAAAAGAAATGGGAAAAGGGATTGAAAAAGTAAAGAAAAAATCATCCTCTAGTGAAAACCATTTTGGTGGCACTTTGGGAAAGTATCTTGGTGGAAATTTGGCAAACAAATGGCTTGCATAAATAAAGCATCTCCATCTATTCTTTTGGCTTTTTTTATCCTATCATTCTTGGCATCACCATTCATCCCTCATCTTCATCCTTATCATGGCTTGTTACTATAAGGTATCCTGAACCCTTTAGCACTACTTAGCATATTTTGAAGGTTAGTCAGTCTTGCCTTTATCGAAGTAGGCTAACATGTCACACTAGGGGCATTTCATTATGGGTCACAATTGGGTTCTTGTATATCTTGAAGTCATTGGACATCTTATCAAAAAATTCAAAAAAAAATCATAAAATCTTATCTCAGAAAATCCAAAAAAATTGCAAAATATTGTATAGCTAAAATCCAAAAACATTAGGAAAATTGTAAAGGAAAAATCCAAAACATCAAAAAAACATCAAAAACCCTAAAAAGGTCTAACATCAAAAATCCAAAATAGAGTCCTCTTGTCGAACTACGTCATCTTTGAGCTTGAACATAGGCAAGGCCATCATTGATGTGCCCCGAGACACCCTAGGCCAATCCTTTAGGAGTCCATCATAATAAACTATCTTTCACCTATGCATATCTTCATCTTGTAAATGGGTTGAGTCAGTCAAACTACACAGTCTCTATGTATAACGTAGGCAAGGCTAATATTTGATTAGCCCCCGAGGCCCCTAGGATAGGTCTTTAGGTTAGTTTCTTGGTCGAAACTCAAAAACTCTCAAAAATCCCTAAACATCCAGATAACTCTCGAAAAACCCAAAAAAATTCAAATATTTTGAAAAACCTAAACATCTAAATATTCACAAAAAACACAAAAACATTTGAAAATCATAAACATTCACATAAACTTTCAGAATGCCCAAAAAAATAGCCTTAAAACATTTCAAAATACCAAAAACATTGAAATATTCCAAAAAATCCAAAACCCATCCATCCCATCTTTCTTTCACCCAAAATAAACTTTCACCCATAATAAATTGATTTTAACCTTCAACCTTTGGTGAAACAAGTTGAAAGAAATTATAGCAAGTCATAAAGTGCGAACCTAAAAGTCTAAATCCAAAGTCTAAATCATAGGTAAATGTGTCAATGAAGTTTATAGCAATGACTCATCTTAGCATCATCATCCCAACATCAAACAACTCTCTGATCAACATGTCCTAGGATGTATCCTTCCTGTGATGGACATCAGTATTAGAAATCACTTTAGCTATACTTAAACTAGGCAAGAGCTATAGATGACACTGACTGTTTGTCTTTGATCTTTTCTTATGATTTATCTTAGTGACCCATTCTAAGGACCTCTCGATGATGTCTAACAAAATTATTTAGAGAGAAAGGAATGTGGTAGCGATCATTATCTTTCATTTTCTATGCTTGTGGATAATCTTGTAAAATAATATTGTTGCATACTTGCTTAGTTGTGTGTAGGAAGGTCTATTAGGGTATGTTGTTGACTATTGTGTATGCTTTGGTCCAATATATTCTAAGTCTCTAACTTTCATTCCAATGATGTTTCCGTATGTCAAGAGGTGAACAAGACCTATCCTATTTGTTTGTCGAGTCAAATTCCATTACACTAGATACAATGCCATTATAGTTATCAATACATTGATGCATCATGTCTATGTGTTATATTAAACAATAAGGAATGGCATAAATTCTGAATCCTGGAGTGTGAGCATCTCCTCATCATGCATTTCATCTTGCATGTTGCATTGTCTTGTCACCATCTCTAATAAAGTCTTGATGGATCAAGGACTTGTTGGATCTTTTGAAGCAATCATCATAATCGACGGTTATTCATTCTTTATTCTTCTATCTTCTCTCTGCGCTAACTTGGTATCATGAATGTCAACAAAAAGATAATTAATGCATCCACCCTAAATCCATGAACCATTAGCATACATGCATCTCATACTCATAGCATAATCATAAAACATCCATTAGCATAATCATAGCATCCATCTTATGATCATTGCACATCATACATTCTACATTATTATTTGAGTTATGATGAATAAAATAGATTTGTTATTCTAAGCATCTTAAATCATTGTATATAATAAGAATTTACATCCATACATCCATATGCATACAACATCATCATAAATCATGCATAGAAAATATACAAAAAGAAATGCATCCACATCATTTGCATCCATAACATCTATATATCATAATCATCCATCCATATCATATCATGAAAAGATAAGGAAAAAGAACATAACATTGCATCCATTTGCATATAATGATCATCACATATCATATAGGAATAAATAAAATGCATCCATATCATATCCATCCATACATGAAATAAAGTGAACACATCATAGTATGAACCATCCATATCTATATCAGATATATATCAAAAAAATGAGTGTCATGGTACAAAATTTGGATTAGTGTATGAACATCGATAAAAGTTAGAATATCCTTTTCTTGGGGATGTGCATCACTATGCTGTGAAAAATCTAGCTACTAGAGAGACACTATAACATCCCAATGATAATGTTTCCTATAACATGTAGCTTTTGTAACTGAATCTCTATATAAATGTGTTGACACTATCTGACCATGAGTCGTTGCCATCATAGTATCAATCTATTGGCATCGAGCAACCACCTAATCTCTCTCAATGGTCACAACTTGTACCCTCTATAGTTCCTAATCTCTCTTACTTGTAACTACAAATACCTACTTTCGAGCCTGGTCTCACTCAGTAGTAATCACCAAAACCTGTTGGCAGGCCTGATCCTACTCACTAGTCAATGTCTACACCTACTACTACAATTGTTGTATCTAAGTGTCTCACACATCTGGTAGCGGTGGTACTCCTTGTTGTTGTACCTGTGGCTATACTTTTGGCTGAAATTGTGGCTGTACTTTAGGCTACTGACCAACCAGAGGAGGCCCTTGAACTTGTCCATCCTTTCCATCATGGCCTCCTTGTCCCCTACCTCTCCCTACTCCTCTGCCTCTCAGTCTCCCTCTAGGAGGAGCCCCTACTAGATCTATCAAACATCTGGGAGGGATGAACCACGGATCATATGCAAGAGTAGTATGAGCTACAACTTTTCCTTGATCATATGCCCAAGGTTGGGCCACCAACTATCTAAAGCTCTCTACGGCCTCTAGAGTTGGAATAGTCAGTCCCCAAGTGGAAACCTCTCTAGCTGATCTCACAAAAATCACCTTTTAGGAATCATTAGGTTTTTCCTGTGCATCTCCAAACTATTTTTTTACCATATTTGGAAGATATCTCTCAATGATCATGTGCTCTTGACCCTACATGTATCAATTCTATCTGGAAAAATATAGCTATTGAAAGTCATCAAACCATGGTGGCATCTAAAGCCATGGGCACCAGTGGAAAAATGTCATATCATCTATCACTCATCTCTAATACGGGAGCCCAATCTATGTAGTGTGCTCCCATGCCCAAATATGTAGCAGAGTCACCCCTGTACCAATATCTCTCCCATCACAATAGATAAAATCATGCAAATCATGATATAAGGAGGCTAGCATCACGGGCCCCCACCCAAAAAATGTCTTGTGCAACATTTTATGCCAGCCCAAGCCCCATCCTAGGCTAAATCCTCTGCTATGTCTATCTGGAGCCACCAAACTAGAAATGATGGTTGTGACAATCAATCTAGAGGTTGGCACATGACCTTTGTATGACTCCAAATCAATTTATGATGTCACCAATGCAATTTGAACCATCTCCATGAGCTTAAGGCATGTATCAAACCCGATATCAGTGTCATAAATCACACAATCTCCATGAATCAGCAAACAGAGAATACACTAAACATCCTTTAGAGTAAGCATTGCCTTACCTGTCAGAAGGTGGAAGGACGAGGTCTCGTTGTGCCATCTCTCGCACGGAGCTGTCATCATTAGTACATATGTCTGAATAATAGGTGCATACGCAACATACCACAGACCGATCTCTCCCAGGTTCTCCTAGCGCAACTCTAATAGATCACCTAATCTCTCCAAGATGGTGGTCCTGTGATCCCTCAACATCAATGGTGGGAAGACCTCCTGCATCCACAAAGTGCACAACATTAGAAAATCATTAGAATTTGGCTCTATTTGAATTTTTTGGATTATAAATCATAATAGCATTGCTATTTTGAAAAGCATCACTATATTCAAATTTCAATTAGCGATGCTTGATGCATTTAAAATTTCAAATAGAAACATGCGTCACCAGATAAGTTGGCATCATGATTTAACTTTTGGCCTGCCCTAACCCTAATTTCTAAATCAATAAGTGCATCACCAAATAAGCCTTTGTCACCATTGAAAATTAAAAACCTTAATTTAAATTGAGAAAGGCATTGCTATATAAATATGTGTCGCTATAATTCCTTTGGGCATCACCAATTTTAGTTTGGGCATCTCTATATAGCAATGCTGCCAAAAATTTGAACTTTAAAGCATAATAAATGCATCAAAAATTCAAATTTCAAATCAGGTTTTGAATCACATACCGGTGGTCCTATGCCTAAAAGCCATTGGAACTCTCAAACTCGATTGGAGATGTGCCTAGGAAGCTCTTGGCACACCATTTTTTCAAAGGGTCAAAGCTCAAATCACAAGAATTCCTTAAGGTGTGAATGCACAAATGAATTGGAAGTGACATTTCTTGGCCTATTTAAGCTAGAAAATTAGGGTTTTTTGCCCTAATTTAACCTTGAAGATGGGGTTTATTATCATTTTCACCAAATTTTCCAATCTGAACCTAATTTTCCATTTTTTTTTGCATTTTTGGCATTATTCTTGCATCTTGAAGGCTTTCTAGACCCTTAGGGCAGATTTTAACCTTTATCGAGAAATCAACCCAAATTTTGAAATTTTAGCTTGATTTCTTGAGGGGGCACGGAGTCAACTTTATCCTTTCATTGGACCATCTAAAAAATTAGATTAGAAAATTTTTATTTTATTTATTTAAGCAATAGTTTTGATCTGAAAAAATATTATTCTTTGAACCGTAGTAGCAGGTACCTTGCTTCAAAGAGGGAAAAAATGTAGACACTGAAAAATGTCCAAATCAATATCATACACTTAAAATATATTTACTAACATAATTTCCTCTTTAACCCATCCTCTTTTCACTTAATTGATTTAATTAGCCTAACTAATTAATTAATTACATCATTTTCATCTATTGGCCTAATTAATTTAATCGAGTTAATTCATCTCTTTTTGCACTAATACTTCATCTCATTAAATTAAATAAATCAAAACATTTAATTTAGTTCCCTAAGTCATGTTATTTAATTATCATTTCACCTTTCTCCCATTTATTAAATCAATTAATTTAATAAATATAACTTTAATTCTTCTTAACCCGTAATTGCATAATTAAATCTTTCTAATTAGCAATTAAAATAACTTTCCTCTAAGCAAAGGGAATATTCCCATGGAATATTCCTTATCCCTTTTTTTTCCCAATTAAAACTTTGTTTTAATTTGTAAATTACCTTTTTCCTTATCCAAAGGAATATTCTCTCTCCTCCAATCAACTCACTTGGCTTCTTGAACAAGCTAAACCTTCAACCTTTTGAACAAGTTACCTTTGACCTATGTGACTAGGTCAAAAATGTGTTTGATTGAGGAAAGTGTGAGCCTTTGATTAAATCTCATCATGCATTCTCATTCATTGATGAGAATACATGATCCATGCCTCTCATCCCCTTCATCTTGAGCCGTTGATTAAGCTTTTTGATCTCAACCCTTCATTCCTCATTTTCTCTCCTACAAATAGATCACTATTTGGAGACAAATGGATTCATCTTTCAATTGCAAACTTATGTTGAATTCACTTGCATCCATAATATTAATTTACTCTCTTTTAGCTTGTTTTAGTTCATTTTTTAATTGCATAATAGCTTAGAGCATCGATTAATGGATTCCAAAAATCCATCTTACTTTGTATATGAATTAGGGTTTTCATCTTTTAGCATAGAAGTAGCCTAGATTAGCTTAGAAATAGCATAATCAGTGCATTTATAGCATAAAATCATGGTAGCTTAGTTGCATCATGGTCATTTTAGCATAAACTAGGCTTTCATACATCAATCATAATGGTTTCATCTATTCTCTTCCATAGAATCGATTGAAATAGGCCCACTAATCACGAGATTGGGAAAGGGTCATCGTTTCACATCAACAAGACATGAATTCCACAATGGGATAAGTTTTAGATAGATTAGAGTAGATGTTTTAAAAGCTTTCATAATTTAGTATGTTAGGTTTTGATAAATTTTTAGTTTCAATTTCATTTGAATGATCTTGTTGAGATTCGAGTATTAGTGGCTCTGTTATGTTTCAATTCTTCATGGATCAAGCGTAATTCAACTAATACTGATATTTTTTGTCACACCAATATTAAGAATTCATCAAAACTATGATAGTGAATCAAGAAAATAGTGTCAATATTGTGATATTTTCTCCAAGATAGTGCCTCCAATGAATGCATGATGGTTACTTATTTATGTGACAGTCTATAGAGAGGTTGTGCATTGAAGTAAGACATGCAAGCTAAATGAAAAACCCCAGATACCAAATGTAACTTGAAGGTAAAAGATAGTGTGAGCATATATCAATGAGGAGTCTCAATACAAGGACATCATTGCAAATACTGATTTGCAATTAGAGATAGGATCAATCAATGGATTGATTGCACACAAAGGAAAATTAAGGACAATCATACTTATCATGTTTAAAGAAGCAACCCTTTCAAAATGTCATGACAACTAAGAGAGCATTAAAGATTGAGTGGAAAATTTGCTTAAGTTATGTTTGAGTTGAGGACAATCATCAAGTTTTTCAAGGTGACCAATGGAAGTATGGTGTTGTGTTTTCCATGCCAGTTCCTTCAGTCTATGCATGATAAGACAATTAGTGAAGGTTTCCAAGACCAAATGACAATCATGCCACATAGACAATTGATGAAGGAATTTTAGACCTATGGATAGTGATGAGGTAGTTGTGTGACTCAAGTATTGTTTTGCAAGAATCTTGTTGTGCCTATAGCACAGATGACCCATTCAGAACAGGGACCTCTTTTCTCCTTTTTCCTTCACCGGGTCACTTTTTTCCTTCGCCTCATTTTGCATGCCCCTAATTTTGAGCTTAAAGTGGTCAAGAGCCCTAAATTAATCATTCTTCAATTGACCCAAATTCACCACCCTAAAATTTTCCAAGTCTTTGGCTTTTGCGGGGTTTCCTTGGTGAGTTTCCCTTAGTCTTTTGCTCTTGCATCCTCCAACTCTTGTGAGTCTACAATTGTGGGCTTCCTTATGTGCAATGCTATTATCTATTCACTATTCAAACTTCATCCAACCTGGGATGTCCACCCAAATGGCGGGTCCCACAACCTCCTTTGCTATCATTTCCTAGTCACTCATTAAACAGTGAAACCCTAGGATCATCCCACATTGCAGGCTCCATGCTTCCCACCACCGATTTATCAAATTTTGCACCCAACTACTCCACTGGCCACTATACCTGCATTTTTTATGGATCATTAATGAGTTCTTTCCTATAAATATCCTACTTGACCTATCATTTTCACCGACCAGGTTTAAAATCTGTCAGAGAGAAGAATGACAATCAAACCTCCTGCGCTCGCATTGCACCTACTTAGATGTAAATCTTGGTCTTCATCGATTTTCCTTGTGATATCCATCTGATTCTTCTATTAGTAACTTGAAATGCATCTTTTTATGAATTAAGTTTTTAAAAATTAATCATGAAATCTTGAGAAACTCTTAATTCTATTCGGCAGCCATCCAAGATGTTAATTCCACACCCCAAAACCATTTAAATTTTGATTAAAACATTCAAGCGATGCCATCTAAGTTAAAGTAGAAGTTTTCCCCGTCGGTGTTGTTCTTTGAAAATCCTTGACCTCTCTATGGCCCATGAGACCCTTGTCACCATCCTAATTGAAGCCCAAAATGCCAAAATGTTTAGCAGGAAAAACCTAAGTTTTCGTACCCTTGCAGGTTTGGTAATATGGGTCACTACTTGCAGGTGGCCCTTGTCTCATAGTCATTCCCAAATGGCCTACCTTTACCTGAATCTCACATTGTGGGCCCTACCTGAATCACCTCCATTGAATGCAAAAAATGTGCCAAGTCTTCGTCTGTGGGCCATTCCCTATGGGTCAATGCTCATGGACCACCGCTTCATGAATGTCATTCTCTAATGCCTAGGCCAAAGCTCCTCCCCACATCCTAGATCCTGCTGCCTCATTAGCCCTTCCTAGTTTTCGTTGAGTGAAAAAAGACCAAGTCATGCCTTCAGGGATGTCTCCTACGAGCTTCTGACCACTCTTCACTATTTCCTTAAACACAACTCACTAACGTTGAAGTCAATCCTTTTTCCTGCATTGTGGACTCCATAGTCCTCCTCTCCCTCCAGTTGCCCAAACAAAAATGCTAAGGTAAAACTTTCCTTGCGGGCCTATCTCTATGGGGGTTCATCTATGGGCCACCCCACCTCCTTTTCCATTCAAGGAATTCAAGGAACCCCGTCTACCTACACTATGGACTCTGCCTGGGTCACTTCCCTCCAAGACCTTCATGAAACAAAACCAAGTTTAGATGCCATGCCAACCTTTCCTTCTAGACTGTCTTCTCATCTATATAATTCCTAATGACCATCACACAATGGTCGTCCACTAGTTCTTCCTCACACCTTCCAAATTTATCAAACCTTATGATGCCAAGTCAAAACCATTTGAAGACCTTATGCTTCCCACACTATGGAACTCCTCATGCAGGTTTTTGTGCCATGTTCATCATATCTCAATAGTAGAGACCTAAACGTCCATGAAGCCTCTTGCCTCCACACTCCTTAATCTTGCATAAGCAAGGTGATTAATTAATTGGCCCCAAAGACCTTAAAACTAATTTCCACATGTGCCAAGGGCCTCCCTGGAGATCTTGACTACCGACTCCCTTTTGCGGAACTTTGACTATGGGTGGCTATTTGTGGTCCGCCATGACCTTGGTGTTGTCCTACTCCTAATCACTCCCGATGGCTCCTAGCCTAGGGAAACCTATGTCTCTAGGCCTATATTCCTATATCTGATCCAAACAAGCTTTAAATGATGAATATTGATGAATTTCATGATCTCCTAGTGATAAATTATTAGATCTAACCCTCATTCTATAGGATTTGACTAACACTTCCTTGATTTTATATGAATGCACTTATTGCATCTTTGTATGCAGAATATATGGAATATGTTGTGGGTCCATCAGGGAAGTCCACCAAGAAAGAGAAAGGAAAGAATCCTACAAAAGCACCTAGAGGGAAGGAGGAGAAAGATCAGATGAAGTACTAGTTCCATGGGCTATAATGCACCTCCAAAATCATCTTCCACCTGGGATTCTATATCAGATACAAACCTCAGGCATGTGGATATAGATGAGTTCTGATGAAGGGTAATGATCCACCCAATAACTAAAAATGCATGAAAAATTAGAAAGTATGGTCTTACTAAGGCAGTCGGCTTCCCTCCTATGCTTGTGGCCCCAAAGTTAGTTATGGTATGCAGGGAATACTACCATAGTAGCAGAAAGATCATTGATCATGATGGTAGAGTGTTGGAATTTTTTTTTGCCAGGTCTATAGGCCAAACATTCCATATTCCCACATTTGATGTCATGGAGGAAACAAAGAAGGAATATGCCAATAATATGTGGAAGATAGACCCTCTAGCATGCAAGAAACTAATCAACCAACACTGGTTGAAGGAGAAGAGGGCTAGTACTGCTAAGGTGCCACACGAGCTATTTAGAAGTGACTTCTATGAGGAGTACCACAACTTGGTCACTCTACTGAGAAGGGTAATGGGACTCCCTACTACTACCTTCTCTCAAGAATGGATGTTCTACTTCATTGAGATCATCCATGGTAAAAAAAAATTCCATTGGGAAAAAATCATTAGTGACAACATTCATAACCAGCTTATGGCTATGAAAAAATATGTCCAAGTGTTACATGACCTCCAACTTGGTGTACCTCCTAGAAGATCCATTCCCATTAAAGGGAATCTTTGTCACAAACAACCCAGAACCAAGAAAAGGAGATCTCAAAGTATACGATCATTACCCTCAGCTAAAATATAGAAACTTCAAGAGAGAGTATCAGAGGTTAAATGATGCCTTTATTGGACACATCATTAGACTCCTTGGGGGAGAATTTGAGAGAAAAGTCTCACATAGTGCTAGAGCTTTCATCCAGATATTTGGGTATCTTTTTATACAGGTCCCAAAATTTACATACATAAGAACAAAGGGGTTCTTTGAAAGGCCCTACAAGCTATTGTTGGCGTCCTACAATGATTTAATAACTAAGCCTTTACAATCATGATTCAGAGATTGGAAATCTAACTTGAATATCCATTTCAATCATCATGAAGGTGCATTTAACTTGTCAACCTAGGGGCATGATCTTGAAATGGGTAAGCACAGTATGTGCACTAGGAAACCAAAGTAGCCATTTTCATTCTACAGCTAAGGAACTTACAATACTAAAAGTAAATTACTTAGAAGAGAATACCATAAATTCCAATCGTCAATCAACAACTGCATCAAACTAAAATGCATAACAAAAATGAAAATCTAAGCAAACAAATAGGGCACTACTCTATTTGCTTTGGCTGTAGGAACAATCACATAATGAAATTCTAGTGGCTACAGGAGCAGTCAGTGCCAGATTTATAACTAATTACTAAAAAACAAGTAATGCTAAACTAATACTAAAATAAAACATGGATTACTCACCAAGTGGGACCCCTTGGATAAATTTCCTCTAAAACTAATGAGAAATTAGATTTTCAAACTCAAAGCTTAATTTTATTCACTGTAAATCATGAGTACAAAAGAGTAATATATCTGTATTACTGAAAACTCAAGAGTGCAAGTACAATATCAAATCATGCAACCTCCAAATAAGGACCATCAAATCTTTATTTATACTATCAACTAAACAAGGCAGTCAACTCCATGAATAGGAGGATTCCACTTAGGGAAAATAGAGAAAGTGGAGTGGTGGCAGTTACGCGTGCATGGAATTTGGTCAGACATGCAGTTCCAAATGAAGATTTAGCATAGTAGTAACACCCACATCTACTTAACCAACATTAAAGTCCACTGCAAGGCAATTACATTCAGTTTGCATGAGGAATCTTCTACCATTAACCTTCTTTGACCTTTGAGCGATTCCTTTGTTGGATGTTATGGTGCATGCCCAATTGGCAGTTTCTTCCTCAACTTAACATCCTCAAATTAAATTTGCATGGCAATGTCAGTACACACAATAACTACATATCTATAACCACCTTAAGGAACATTCATTAACCACATGCAAAATTAATATAGATAGTCCATTTAACATGCCATTATCATTAAAGGTTTGCAGAAATAAGATTAAGCCTAATGTCTATAGTTTGAGGAAAATATCATAAAAGTAGTAACACTTAATGTGAAAGTCCATGATAACTTCAGCAAATAGATCACAAATTCAATCCAAAACTAGACCATATTCTAGGCTCATCACTCCCCCCAACCTAAGATCTTGCTAGTCCTCCAGTAGGGGAAGGGCTATTCTTTTGCTTGGTCAATGCTCTGAAGTCTACAACTGACAATTGTCTCACATCAAAGTGTGTTGTGCATGAATTAGGATCCCAAAAGAATCTTCCCAACCTGTCCAATCTACTCCATCTCTATTTCTCTACAACAATATCATATTGGTAGAACCTAAAGTTCGGTACAAGACAAATTAGGATGGGTGGCTAAAAAGTCAAGGGAAGCCAAAATCACCCTTTTGTCCTTCCAATGTGAATATATCTATCAATTCTTTTAAGAGCTGCTGCATAGTTCTGGATGGAATGAGTCTTAGCTTATTTGAGATCATCAGTTAGGCCACTAGTACACAAACATCAATATATTACTAAATAAACTACTAAAAATTGCATATAAATGACTAACTTTAGTCATGTGACTACTAGTGGTTTATTTGTAGTCATTTATAACACCACTAAATTTATGACTAAACAATTTTAGTCATTTTATTTAGTCATTGATTTTAGTCATTAATTTGGTCATTGATTTGGTCATTGATTTAGTCATTTATTTAGTCATATTTTTTAGTCATTAATTTTCGTCACGTGACTATTTTAGTGGTTTATTTGTAGTCATTTATAACACCACTAAATTTATGACTAAACTATTTTAGTCATTTATTTAGTCATTGATTTGGTCATTGATTTAGTCATTAATTTAGTCATTTATTTAGTATTGGTGGTGATTTGTTTAGTCATATATTTAGTCATTGATTGTTGTTAATTGGTCATATATTTAGTCATTACTTTAGTCATTAATTTAGTCATATATTTAGTCATATATTTAATCATTAATTTAGTCATTAATTTATTCATGTATTTAGTCATTAATTTAATCATTACTTTAGTCATTACAAATCAAATCTAACTTAATTAATCCTCACAAATTTATATATATAAACTTCAAGTATCATAGATATTCAAATGTTAAAAAACACTATGAAATGAAGACTAGAGGAGCCACAACAGATTATTTATGAGTGGAGAAAAAACCACTCTGAAAATTTACTTCATTAAGCCTCATTGGCAAATCAAAATTTCATTGGTTACATTCAATGTCTTAGTGACACTGTACAACTTACAGACACTATATAAAAATAATACTCCTATTTTCATATACTTATAATGTTTTCCCCTTCCTTAACTGCAGTCCTTTTGGAAGGGAAGAGACCTCCTACAGGGGCTTGACCCATGTAATCCCCTTGCAAATCCACAACTTTCCCGCCGCTATTGGTTTCGGCTCCTCCAAACTCTTCCTTGTTGGTATTCACCTTTCACTTCTCCAATTTCAAGCTAAAAGTTGCAACACAACATTAAACTTATTAATTAGACTCAACATCTAAGAAAGAAAAAAAACTTCAAACATTATCAATTTAGTAAAAAAATCATCAATTTCAAAGATCAAAGTAGCCAATGCTTCACTCTCTACATCCTCTGCTACAATCAAAAGAGGCCTTTGTTTATGTGATAAATGCAACAAGAAAAAAATTTGCATGCGACAAATCTCACATACTTCTATGAAACTTTTCTTAGAGAAAATCCATCTAAAAATTTTCTTACCAACATTCTTTTATAGATCTCTATAATGGTTGAAGGTTCTACCTTTGTCTTTGCATATGTATCAATTCCATCTATAGCCTACATTGTCTAGGAATAGTTATAAATATTTCAACAAAACTTTTAAATTAAAATAATGAAAACTAAATTTTCATCAATTTCTTTGGTTAATACATGCATATATAAACTTCTTTCAAGGATACATGGCCTATACAAATCAAGAGTATGTTTGATTTAGGGATTGTTTATGTTTGTTTGATTATCTTATTTCTTATTTCATAAATTATATTACAACCATAATTTTTTGTGTAAGTATCCCATATATCATTCTATACCAAATATGATAAGATAAAATTTATTTGATCTTCTACTCTATTTAAATTTATTCACCATAAAAAATCTAGTGAATAGTATGGAACACTATCTAAATAAACAAGACTACAAGAGTTAAATTAGGATAAATGGGATCTTGGGATAAAAATAAATTCAACACTATTAGTATCAATATACATCAAGAAAGAGAAGGAAAAATAGCTTAGTGCAATTATTCATGAATAAAATTATGAGAAAAAGGTGTAATGCTTATTACCATAGAATAAAATCTGAAAGAAATATGACCTTCTAGTCCGGAGTTTCACAAAACACGATAAAGGATACATTAAAATTACTTTCTAGATGAGAACATGTTGATTCAAAAAAAGATGAGAATATGTTGATTCAAAGAAAGGTGAAAACACATTATTACATTCTTTTAAGAAATTTAAATAGGATCCTGACTTAATCAATGATCTAGCATGTCATTCAAGTAGGGAAAATCCTCTTTCGTTATGCACATAGGTGATTGAATTGAGCTTTTACATTAAAAAACAAGAAAGATTATATATAACAGTGGAAACCCCTTCTCTCATCTATGGTTGGAGAGTTTTCTAGGTCAATGGGACCACATTCATTTTAGGTGTGACCATTATGATAACACATATTGGGAGTGGTAATTGATGGTGATAGCTTTGAAATCCTTATTGTTGTTTGTTGTTCAAATTTGGGCATTATAAAAAAATGATTGCAAGCATGTAAGCCTTGAGCATTGGCAATACAAAATCATAAACATCTAATCTTTATTAAATGATAAAATATAGAAAAATAATTACCTAGTTGAGTTCTATTAGACTAATTTCTATATGAGTGAGAATGTTGTTGGGATTATTTGTACAAAGAATCCTCTTAAATGCCAAGATTGACTTTCCCCTTCACAATTGCTCCTAAATGACAAGATATTATGGTTGGAAATGCTCTGTTAGACATGTATGCAAAATGTGGAAATGTACACAAGACACGTGAACTCTTTGATGGAATGCCTCAAAGATGAGTTTCTAAATAATTGAATAATTAATCTCTCTATCTACATTGACTATTTTATGCTTGTGTTTTATTACAATTGTAGTTACCCACAAGATGAATTTAACCACTTCTGACATCACCGACAATTGATAATATCAATATAGGGGTAGACACTTTTGGGAAAGGCTTGGCGAACCAACCACCTATAGCCGTATTACAAACAACCATTACAACAAAACTAGTCAGCAACTTGCTACTCCCATACTTACTTGACCTTGTGTATGAGGGGGACTCTTATTATTTTGCACTTTATTTTTGCAACATTAAGGAAACAAACCTCTCAGTGAACGGCAGGTTCCAAGTCTTCATTAACGATTATCGCATAACAAAATGGCTACAATTTACTTCATTTCTACAATGACTAGCTAAAAAGGCTTTAGAAACTTTCAAACAAATGCAATTAGCAGGTGTGAAGCCAAATTCCACAACCTATGCTAGCATTCTCCTTGCCTGTGCCAAAATGGGAACTTTGGAGCAGGGTATGAACATCCATCAGAGCATAATAGATGGGGTATTTTTGTCAGATATTATGGTTGGAAATGCTCTGTTAGACATGTATGCAAAATATGGAAACGTACACAAGGCACATGAAATCTTTGATGGAATGCCTCGAAGAGATTTCATCCCATGGAATGCAATAATTGTAGGATATGCACAAAATGGATTTTGCAAGGATGCTCTCAAAATATTTGAATTAATGAAGCACTCTGAAACATATCGTAACATTGTAAGCTTTGTTTGTATTATCGGAGTATTGATGGAATTGATTTTTTGTTCTGCCAAAATTTACTTCTCCCACTGATGAATTATGTGCCTATTTTTATTAGAGTATCAAAGGGATTGAGATTTTTGTCCCACCGAAATTTACTTCTCTCGCCGATGAATTATGTGCCTATTATCGAAGTATCAGAGGAATTGAGCTTTTTGTCCTCCCAATATTCATTTCTCCCTCCAATAGAATCTTCAATCATGTGCTCTTTTGTATTTCACCATATCGGAGAGACCACACAATGATTCCCACCGATGTGCCCATGTTTCTTTGATGAAGTCTTGCCTAATATATTTTGTTGCACTAGTTGTTATGGTTTATGTTTTATCTTCTTGCAAGATGCGAGCAAGCCATTTTCACATCTTGCAAACACTTCTTAGCTGGCTCCATGTATTTCCTGAAGAGATCTATGTTCCAAACACAAAATTCTCAACTTTTAGATTCCTTGAGGATTGAAGGACTTGAGAGATTGAAGCATATTTTTTGTGAAATTTGTCTAAGTGAGGTTGAATGGTGCTCCTGATTGGTATCAGGCTCCATGTTGGAGATGCCCATGCTGACAATAGAGACCTTTTTGGTAGATCAATACATGGATATTGAACCCATCGTGTCGGTCTACCAAGATTATGGGACCATTATCCAATCATCAAACAAACAAGATCAAATCACTTAAATTTGGAACCTTCCCAGACTCTTCCATTGGAACTGCATAAAGCATAATTGCTTGAATTAGCCTAGCAATTATCAAATCTATGTCTCTATATACATTTGGCATGAATTTATTAAATTATAAACTTGGGAATAAACTATACCATTAGGGAATCTAGTCAATCATCATAAACATGTATCAAATTGTGTTCAATAAGGAACTCGATCAAAAATAGGAGATCTCCAGAATATTGAAAAGTAGTGTTTAGGGCACATTCTCTACCATGGAATTGGAACCTATATCTAAACAAAACTACACTAAATTGCACATAAAAACTCCTTGAAACTTCTATACACATTAGAAAGATGACATGAAACCACAAACTCTCTTTTTTCCACTTCCTTGACCTAGAAAACTAAGCTTTATCTTGTACAATTTAGAAGATCAAGGAAGATAGTTGCTTGATAATTTATTAGTCTATGAAACATTTGGTGAACTGGAGCTTGTTCTAATAGTTTTTAATTTTAATAACCAAAAGTTTTGTGGAAAGGTGCCCCTAAAAAATTGACTAACTGTACGTGGTAAGCCTCACATGATGTTATGCTTGCAAGTGGAAGGTTGTGAGGAATAGAGTGTGGAAGATTCATCTTAGATCACCCAGTGCCTAGAATCAGCATTGAAACTATGGTGGAAACATAACCAACATTGCATTCACCATTTTTTCCACACAAGATATCACTCATTTCTGAGATGTGCAGTCCTAATCAATTTGGTAGTTTTGGTGTCAAATTAGGTTTTTTACCCCTAATGTGCCCAACTGGGAACTTTGAAAGGAGAGAAACAACCATTAAGAAACCACAGGAGACTAGATTTCAAGAATTAACCTCTGTAAACAACTCTACCAGTGATCAGATCACTCAAGAAGCTTCTATTTTCATATTGTTGGGTATCTCATTAAACCCTAGTTTGATCTCATCTAGCTAGCAGGACTTCTACTATTATTTTACCTACCTAAGTGGTTGTATATCAGCGAGTTATAAGAACTATAACAAACCATGTTTAAATCTTTACTAGAAGAAATTGTGAATCATATTGATTTCCTATAAGATATTCTATCACTATACTTTTCTCTGTGTCTACAACCTTATTTGCACATATTGCTAGTTCATTGAATTATAATAAACTGTTGTTATTAATTTATTGGTTATGATGTTAGTTTTAACAACAAACCAATAATCTGCAGTTGTTGAAATGACTAATAAAACGCTAGGTATTTTACATTGGTATGAGAGCTAGTAGATTTTCTAGCTTGTTGGGTGTGTTTTTTTAATGCAGCTAAGGCAGAGGGATCAATGGGCCTTAAAGGGAAAGAAGAAAACTAGAAGTTGAATCACAATAGTTAGGGTCTCGAATCAGAGGCAAAGGTAAGAAGATGTTAGATTGGGATGAGGAATGGAGAGATTTCATGCATGCACAACAACAATAGCACAAAGGTAGTAACAAATGGCAAAATAGTAGGAGCAAACAACACAAATACTCCTCCAAATGCTATAGAACATGAATAATTCTAGCAATTCCATTAGATCTGCACACAATAATGGAGTAGAAGGTAGTAATTCAAATTAGAATGGGTTTGAAAATCATATTCATAATATTAGGGCTCTAACTAGATCAACACCAAGACCCAAACAACCTACATTCTCTCCTAGAGTTGATTTGACACAAGAAGAGGAAGATTTGAATCCAACAGAAAATGATTTTAATGTCTACATAGATGCATATTCAAGACTTGATCTAGATGTTAGAAATCAAATCCCATTCGTACAATTCTATAATGCTAGAAATGGATCATTAGGAAGACAACCTATGTAGAAATTTAGCAAAGATTTGCAGCAAAGGATGAGTAAGTTGACTCTCCCAAATTTTGATGGCTTGGGGAAGGTCATTGCATGGTTTTGGGTCCAAAAACCAGACACATTTTTCACTCAGCCCTATGATAGAAGATGAAGCTATTGAGTTCACTATTCTTCATTTGGATGGTACAACACATGAGTGGTGACATCATGGGGTAATCACACCAAGACATCATAGTGATGTGACATATGGTGGTTTCATAGAGACTCATAGATAGGTTTGATAGGAAGGATCTGAAGGTGTATTTGAGAGAGCTGACACATTTGAGGTAGCATCATTTAGTGGAAGATTATGTGGTAGATTTTTAAGGAGCTTTAGTCATGGTGCATGATGTTGTAGAGAGGAAACGTATATCATTGTACCTATACATGATAAGCCTCACATGATCTTACAATGAGAGATTTAATTATTCCTTTTCAATAGAATGGTTGTTATGGCTATTTTCTTGTTGTTATTGAGCTAAAACCTAAAATTAGTACTGAGTTTTTTATATAAAACCATAGCAAGTGCAAACAACTCAGAAACAGTAAAAAAATCATCACAAGCTACATGTATGCATGTGAACTCTATTTCCATAGAGTCCATTGCTACAAATTCCTATACAAAATAACATATTCATGAGCAAAATCTGGTAATCATTTTTGAATTTGGACAAATTAATAACCTGATTAGAGGACATTTTCTTGATAGGATAGATATATTACAAAAGAAAGATAGGATAGATATGTTACAAAAGAAAGAACGTATTTGTTGCATGTTTTATGGAAACAAGGATGTTATCTATTCAGTCAAGGGGTTGTAAGTTCTCTGGTTGAGCATAATTGAAGTATATGTTACTTTATCCACTCGATCATTGGCTGCAAAAAATTAGAAGACTTTATCTATATCCATTCCAACTTGCATCTCCTATCACATAAATAAGATGACTACAAGGAAAGGGCAACAAAAAATTGGGATATAACCCCTCAATGTGCCAACTTGGATGCATCTATTGTAGAGTTTTTCAAAGTACAGAAGATGATGAGGTTCCTACACATAATGTACCCAATAGAAATGGCACTGCATTAGCTTGTGGTTCAAATCATTTTGAACCAAGTGATTAATTTGATCTAGATGCTTTTGATAGAAGATTGAAGACCAAAATACAAATATTCTACTATATTATTTTCACATTTTGTAACTGGAATGATTTTCATTTGAATCTTAACTTTGGAGTCTTGAACATATATGACATAATATCAAAATTTTGAACTATTAATTGACAGTTAATATTATCTATATCACGACCATTGATCAATGATGAAGTATCATACTATCATACATTCAAATATTATTATTATAATATGATATATCAAATAAATTTTCAATTCTATATGATATATATAATACAGTTGTACCCATCCATACTGTACCTAAGAAAAAAAAGTGTTGTACTAGCATACCTGAACCCTATACCCATACCTAATCCCATACCAGAACCAACAAATTAGCATATCAATTAATCATTAATGCAATATATACAAAAAATTACAACTTTTTTGTCATATCTCATACCTTCAAATTTTCTCCTTCAAGATTAGCACCTGATAAGTTGGCACCAGTGAGATCAACACCTTGGAATATGAGGTAGTTTCTCAATATTAGAAGGAAAGATTCTCTCTATAGAGGAAACATGAACATCATCAGTTACAACCAATGTAGAAACTAGAATGCTCCAAATGGGTTGAAGTACATAAAACATGTGACTCTATCAAAGCAGTTCAAAAACCAACCAACCTCAATTCCCATGCAAATTTTCATAGATTATACAGATGCAAATATAATGAACTCATGGATGGAATTAAACCAATAGATTGTGAAACACTTACATAAGTCCTCCAAAGATAATAATATTATGACTTTAGTTTCTATATGTATTTTCCATTGCAAAAATCAGTTCACCTTTAGGCTGTGGCATCAAGCATTTTATTTTGAAGTATAGATATAGATAGATATCATGTGAGCTTGAAAGGAAAGACATTATTAGTCAAGAAAAGGATTAAGTCATGAAAATTTTTCTTTCAAAGCCTACACAATAAGGCATGGACTCCCTCATAGGTGGCTCTCAAGTAAGAAAGGGGATTATTAAAAGGATGTGAAAATACATTTTTTGACAAGAATCTACTTTGATTATGAAAAATGTTCAAAAAAAATCTATGGCTTCATACTTTTAGCACAGTGTTATCAGATAAAACAATATAACGGTATAACCTCTATGAACTATTATTTACAAGGGAATATATATTGATATAAAAATGAAGTTATTATCCAGATGTACACAAATGATAAAATCAATTACATTATCAAGATTTAAAATAATTTAGTTTCACACCATTCAACAAAAATGCTTCTCTAGTCTAGATAATAAATAGAAAGACCTGAATTTGTTCTTTGTTGCCTGCAGTTATGATTGAAATGGTCCAGCAAGCTTCCTTCTTAATGCTCTTCTTGTGATTATGGGTTTAGAGAGCTAATAGGCAAGGACGTGCTTGATTGTTGATCATGTACTAAAATTAAATGAAAAACCATAACATAAGTCAATGAAATAGTACAATGACAACATCATACACTTGCAAAAAGAACAATTAATTATTGATATGAAAATATAAAGAAAATTTCAATATAAACTTATACTTGAGTCTACAAATCATCACCAGTTACAATATTTCCCACAGTTCAGAGAGCTAATATAAGGACAGATGGAGAGGGATCACTATAAACATAAACATACATGCATTTTTCAAAATATCTAAAACAAAGCAATTGTGCATGTTATAAACACGTATAACAATCCAAACATGGAGCCAAATGGATTAATCTAAGTCATACCATCCATTTTATATGGTGCCTTACAATTTAATATATAACTAGCATAGGAAAGTATTACCCAAGATATTGTTTAACATTGAATGGAAATAAAAAACCTATCTCTACCATAACAAACTAACTATTTACACTTACAATAGGAGCTCAACAAGCATGTAACAGACACTAGCCTCAATCACAACTTGAATTTATCATTTGTCCCATCTAAGAGATAAGATAGAGTCCAACAAGCATCTGTTAGAACTTCTTCATCATTTGAATGAATAAGCTGCTAAAGCATAGGTAGAGAAAGCTTTTTCTAAGGGAAAAACATAATTTAGCAAGTGCTTGAAACAAATAGTAATATAAAAATTATTCAAAGTTAAAAAAAGGAAAGAAATGGGTGAACTGATATACTTGTTCAAACGTTGGTTTTGGTTTCCCTCGGTAGAAATTAGACAAAGCCCATGTTGCATTTCTCAACATTGAAAGCTTAGCATGTTCATTCAGTTGAGAAAGAAGTGGCATGAGAGCACCATGAGAAATAACTAGATCTCTGCATTTTGGGGACTCACCAAAATGGGGGCTTTGGAACAAGGTATGAACATCTATCAAAGCATAAATAATAGAGGAATTTTGTCAAATGTTGTAGTTGTAACTGCTCTAGTAGACATGTATGTAAAATGTGGAAGCATAGACAAGGCATGTGAATGGTTTGACAAAATGCCTGAAAGAGATGCCATCTCATGGAATACGATGATTGTGAGATATGTAAAAAATGGATTTGTTGAAAAGGCTTTAGAAACTTTCAAGCAAATGCAATTAGTAGGTGTGAAGCCAAATTCCACAACCAATGCCAGCATCTTCCCTACCTGTTCTAAAATGAGAGCTTTGGAGTAGGGTATGAACATCCATCAGAGCATAATGGATGGAGGATTTTTGTTATATATTATGGTTGGAAATGCTCTATTAGACATGTATGCAAAATGTGGAAATGTACACAAGGCATGTAAAAAAATTTATGGAATGCCTCAAAGAGATGTCATCTCATGGAATGCAATAATTGCAGGATATGCACAAAATGGTTTTTGTAAGGATGCTCTCAAAATATTTGAATTAATGAAGCACTCTGAAACATATTCTAACATTGTAATATTTGTTCGTATTCTTTGTGCATGCAGCCATGGAGGTTTAGTGGATGAGGTTTGTGCATAATTCAATCACATGAGTAAGTAGTATTGCATTACACCTACAATTGATCATTATGTGTGAATGGTTGACCTTCTTTCCCATGCTGGCTATCTCGAGGACACTCTAAACTATATCATTAAGATGCTAGTTAAACCTATGGTGGTTGTGTGGATGTGTTTTCTTGTTGCCTATAGGCTACATATGAATATAGGCTTAGGAGTATTTTGATGCAAGTAAAGGAAGAAACAAATACCTTCTACAATCTCAGTTTGACCAAACTCAATCTTCAACAAACCATCCTTGTTTGTTTTCTCATCTTTCACTCATTATTTATTCCTCAAAACACAAAATTTCTTAAGCCATCAAACATCCACACAACAATCAAAGTTCCAATATTTTTTCAAGCCTTCAAACCACCTTTTAACAACTTGAAAATGATTGACTAAAATAGACTAGGTTCCTTCAAATATCAGTACAAGACCATCTCATCACCAAACTATCCTCAATGAGCTCTAATAGCTTTTACAAATACAAAATTTAGAATAAAAGGAACAAGCCACCAACTCTAAACCTGATTCCTCTCCATTAGGGGTAACTCAACATAATTTAACTTATCACAAACCACAAGAACACTAGTTTCCTCATTTGGTCATAGTTCCTTCATAAACTGAATGCAAAGCTTGTAGGTCTGCAAAATGGTCTATCAAAGCTTTTCTCCCAAGATAAAAACATTTACCCAAAACCAACCACACCTTTAGATACCTTTTTGGCTTAGTTAAAACATATGTTAAAGTGGGGTATAGGTCCTTTGGACCAAATGATTCAAAAATGACTGTCTTAGTCAGAATTATGCCTCTTTAGGCCTTGGCTACCATAGGGGTCTTTAGTTTATTCTATTTCCAAACCAAAAATCTCACAAAAAATACTTGGATCACTCTTTATTTGGTCTTCACAAGCTTATTGTTCCATAAAAATTCCACTGCTAAAGGTATTTTTATAAACCCTAGACTCTAACCTCCATCTTTACTCATAAAACCCTATTTTCATATTAGGGAAGTGATTATTCACCACACTAAAATCATCCTCTTGATCTTTAACCTCTGAAATATGAGAATAGATACTATAAAAGGTAAACTCACCAAAAATTGAGAGCTTTCACCGGATAAAATATAAGGAATACAATTTCATCAACATAATGGTCACATGTATAGAGGGCCCTTACTTCCTCAAAGTAGTTGATTATTCATGGCATTGCAAGGATATGGATTATCAATTTCAAATCCTTAGAGATGCTTTGAGGAGGTTGGTCCAGATAATGTGTGCAAGTAGTGAGAGATGTGGCCTATGTGTATATATTTGTAGGGAATTTGATTGAGGCTGCCACATGAATGTCTTGATCAAAAACCTCTAAAATTGTTTAATTGGATGCCAATATCTTCAACAAAAACTCAAATTTAGAGATTGAGCAATACAAGAACACATAAAAATAGGATTTAGTTTCAACAACACAAATGACTCGGTAAATTAGAAGAGGGGTGTTACAAAACTACAAGATCCACTTCGCTACAATGTACAATACAAAATCTGTAATCAATAGTAAAAATACTTCAATTTATTTCATCTACCCTATATGCAAGTCATTGTAGGCTAAATACGATAGTTACATTCAAAGCAATAATGAAAAATTAACAACTATTATAATATTAGTTCTCAGTGTTCCTAGTGTTCCACCATTCCATCACAATGGGCCCATTATACTCCTCACACAATCTCAAGTTATAATCCTTACTATGAATTGTTTGTTTTATTTGTCCAAGCATGTTGTTAAATGTTTCAAAAATTTCTTCAAGACTAGGAGATTTATTATATCTAATAACCTACATAACAAGTGAGATAAAGAAACAAACATATCTAAAACAACATCAATAAAACATAATATTCAAATGACAAAGAGAATACTATTACAAAAAATGAAAATAATTTACAAGTTACAAACATTAATAAATTGATAATTTAATAATAAAACCAGAAATTCTTTGAATTAATGAAGTAAAAAATGATTGAATGCATGAATGAAATGATTGATTGTAGAATGCGCACAAAATGGATTTTGCAAGGAACCTCTCAAAATATTTGAATTAATGAAGCATTTTGGAACACATCCTAACATTCTATTTTCAATGGAATCAGGGAGGTTATTTAAAATTTTACACCCTTTTATGTTCAAGTGTTGCAGCTGTGATAGGTTGCCAATGAATCAAGGAGGCTATTTAAATCTATACACCCTACCATGTTCAAGTGCTGCAGCTGTGACAAGTTGCCAATGGAATCAAGGAGCTTATTTAAATGTCCGCACCCTTCTATGTTCAAGTGTTGTAGTTGTGACAAGTTGCCAAACAAATCAGGGATCTTATTTAAACATCCACACCCTTCTATGTCCAAGTGTTGCAGCTGTGAAAGGTTGCTAATGGAATCAAGGAGGTTATTCAATTAGGGAGCTTATTTAAATGTCCACACCCTTCTATGTTCAAGTGTTGTGTTGCAGCTGTGACAAGTTGCTAATGAAATCAAGGAGCTTATTTAAACTATGACAATATTTTATTTCTAGGACAATATTTTATTTTTAAGTGTTGCAGTTGTGATAGATTGTCAACAAATTAAAGGAGGTTATTTAAAACTTTAAAATTTCCTATTATATTCAAGTGTTGTAGCTATGAGAAGTTGACAATGGAATTGGGGAGGTTATTTAAACCTCTGCAACTTTCTATTTTCAAGTTTGCAAATGTGACAGGTTGCCAATGGAATCAGGAAAGTTATTTAAACCTCTACATTCTTCTATGTCCAAGTGTTGCAGCTGTGATAGGTTGCCAATAGAATTAGGGGGGTTATTTTAACTTTTACACATTTCTATGTTCAAGTGCTACAACTGTGATAGGTTTCCAGTGGAATGAGGGAGGTTATTTAAATATATACACCCTACCATGTTCAAGTTTTGTAGTTGTGACATGTTGCCAATGGAATCAAGAAGGTTATTTAAACATTCACACCCTTCTATGTTCAAGGTTGCATTTGTGATAGGTTGCCAATGGAATCAAGGAGGTTATTTAAACCATGACAAAATTTCAGTTTTGAATGTTGCAGCTGCAATAGATTATCAATAGAATCAAGGAGGTTATTTAAACCTCAACTTACTATTTTCAAGTACTACAGACATGACAGGTTTCTAGTGGAATAAGGGAGGTTACTTAAGCCTCTACAATATTCTATGATCAAGTGTTATAGCTGCGACAGGTTGCCAATAGAATCAAGGAGATTATTTAAACTTTTACACCCTTCTATGCTCAAGTGTTGCAGTTGTGACAACTTTCCAATGGAATCAGGGAGCTTATTTAAACCTCCACACTCTATTATATTCAAGTGTTGCAGCTATGATAGGTTTTCAATGGAATCAATAACCCTACTCTTACAAAGCAATGAGTTTCTTCCTAATCCTGTAATGAAATTTCTTGTTCTTTGAGTTTTAGATACAAGAGCAAGTGATATTTAGTAATTACATAACTCTCTTAATAATGATGTAGGCTAATTGATACTGTACAACAATTCCTAAAACATTTTCAAAAGAAAAATACTTATGATGTGGCATCTATATTTGGTATAACTTTAGAAGCCTTTCTCTTATCATATTTGTCTCCTATTACAAGGAAACAAAGTAGACAAAAAAATTAGGATATACTAAAAAACCGTCAAAAAAATCACTTCAATGACATAAATAAATAGAAAATATAATACAAAAATTATCTAAATATGATGTAGAGCACAAAGGAAGAAATCAATTATCTCATTCTTATTTGATAAAACTCAAAGCATATTCTTGATTGTCCTTGTAATTAAGGCACATTTTCCTTCACAAGGCTCAAACACTCAAAATTATAAATCAGAGTTCCAATACCTTAACCAACTCGCAAACCTCCTTAATCATCCTTATCTCATCCAAAAGCAACAAACACAAAATCTACCTTTCAATTCTTATCAATTTATTATGATTACCCTCACTTATGCATTCATGGCACCATAAGTCATAAAGCTACAAACTTTAGTGTTCAAACCACAAAAAAACATACCATGACCTAAGAGAACTCCATTAAAGTTGACATTACCAATATCAAACACTTCTCAAGACCCCAAACACTAACCAATCACTTGAATTATACTTTCTTCATAAACTGATTGCAAGCTTGTAGGTCTGCCAACTTTATCAATTAGAACTTTGTCCCAAAATGTACATCAAAACCCCAAACAAATCATACATTTGAATATCTTTTATGGTTACCAAAAAAATATCTAACATTGGGTATTAAGTCATGCACAAATTATACTTCAAGTCTCGTTGTTTCAGTTAGTAATTAGGCTTAATTAGGCCATGGTAAAAATAGGGTTTATTGTATTTTCTATCTCCAACCCTAAAATTTCACAATAAATGCTTTGAACAAGTCAATATTGATCTATTAAAGCTTAATTAATCCAAAAATTTCAGTTTCCAAAGGTCTTTTATTGAACCCTAGGCTGTGTCCGCCTTCACTGCCTTGTTTCAGACTATATACTCAGAAATTACAGTCAAGAATTCAATCTATAACGCTTCAAATCTTATAACCTTGAACCAAAACCATTTGAATATGAGATTTTATATATAGAAGAATAGTGACACCAAAAACCAGATGATTTGGCCAATAGAATAAAGAGAAACAAATTGACTTAATTCACTGTTAACCCTAGTAAGGGTTTTAGACTGTTAAGAGAGAAATGTTGATATCTAACTCAAAAGGTCACCAAAATTCATGAAACCAAGTCCATTTGGAATTTTATTGAACCTCTTAACATTTCCAAACACTTAGGCATGTGTAAGAGGCTGTACAAATCCGTACACCTGTAGAAAACAATGATTTTCTAAAGAAATATGTAGAAAAACAAAGCTTTTATTCATTCCAACTCAGGTATACAATCACCCACACATAAAAATGCATAGAAAAACCTTTTTTAAAGGCATTCCAAATTGTCTCTTCGGTTTCTAACTAATTTCTAACTATCAAATGACTTTTCATCCTCCTAAGTTTGCCTTAATTTTGCAATTTTACAACTTTTATGACAACCTTTTTGCATTTTTTACACTCTTTGGACCTAATAAACACCAAGTGACCTCATAATGACCTAAATAAGCACAAAATAACTTATTTAACCTTATTACAAGGTCAAGACACCAAACTTGATCATTCTTTCAAGAATTTACATGATGAAAACATGGTTTGCAATGGTGCTCCTGCACCAAAATATTATCTTGACCAGAATAAACTAATTATCAATGTGCCCTTTAAATATAAATGTACATTCTCGAAACTCAGGTACATATTTTGCAAGTTGGTATTTTTGGAGTAGCACTAATATATCAGTAATGTGGACACAAAAGCTTAAAAATGCTAAAATTAAGTAAATATAAAACCAGAATAAAGTAATTATCAATGTGCCCTTTAAATATAAATATATGTTCTCAAAAATCAGGTACATATTTTTCAAGTTGGTATTTTTGGAGTAGCACTAATATAGCAGTAATGTGGACAAAAAAGCTTAAAAATGCTAAAATTAAGTAAATGAGACCATTTTAAAAAGTAAAGATTTGCACCTGCAAATGGCTTTTTACATGATAGATAGTGAGATCTTAAACACCCATAACCCTAAGTACACCCATAACCCTAAGTACACCCTTAGGTGTGGCTCCTATGAAACATCAATAGCTGAGTATTAGAATACAATGCAAAGAAGTTGGCAAGTTGGAAGATGTAGTTCAAAAGTCAAATGAAGACATTATACAATGTACTCTATAAACAACTAGATAGTAACCATTAACTACCTACCATTATCTTCAACTTTAATTACATAATGTGAAACCTTGAGAAACTACAAGCCAAAAAGAAAATGAGAGAAAAAGAGACCACACACAAACTAAGACCACAATTTTTAGAAACCATGTGAGAAATAGGAGGAAAATACTAAACAAATTTGACCAATGGATCTCAATTGACATGATCTTGTTTGGTAGATATAATCTTAAGTTTTTAGAAGCATCATTTTTTTTTTTTATGCTATTATGCAAACTATGCTTGAAAACTAAAAAAAATACAAACCAAAAAGCAAATGAGACAAAAAGAGACTATACACAAACTAAGACTATAACTTTCAATAACCTTGAGAATTAGAAGGAAGATAATAAACAAAGTTGACCAATGGATCTCAATTGATATGATCTTTATAAGCACCATTTGATGTTTCTTATACTAGTACTTAAATTATGCACATCTCAATAAATATAGGTGACACATAGTCTCACATCAATAGTTACCCTATTTTTCTATGTATGGATATCTTTGTACAACTTTAAACTTCCTTTGTTTATTGTAAATTGTATATATTTTGATTAGATTCAACCCAAAATTCAGGTCCACAAATATTAATAAAAAAGGGTTCTTAAAGAATTTCCAAAAGCAATTAAAGAGTTGATTGAAGAGGGGGACAATCCTAGGAGGTAGACAATTCCCCCTAGAACCTCTCCTCACATTCAAGCCTAAGGAATTGTTGGTAGTAAAATTGGTAAATGTGAGCTTGGCTCTAAGACTTGTGCTATGAGTGAGGAATGTTGGAGAGCCCATAAGTAGAGAAGTAATGAACTCCAACATATAAGTGTGCAAGGTAAATTCAATAATAAAATCATTGAGTTATTCATTTGAAGAAGAATTAGGGGACAAGAAACATATAAGTTATACCATTTTCTTCAATGAAGAAAATGCTTTCCAATCAAATGTTTCTTTTAATAAGGAATACTACATGATTATTTTATGGAGAATGTTAAGTCTAAGAAAAATGTGCAATATAGCTAGAGTTGGAGCCTCTACAAAGTGCAGCTATATATCAAAAGCTAACCTCCATGCCAATATAAGGATTTGGCATATAACTACAAATCACTCAACCATTAACTAACCAAACCAGGCCCTTATATACTTAAATTGGCCAAAGTACCAAGGTCATTTAGACAAAAAATGTCTCTTAACAGATTGTAACCTAACTTTCCTATTTGAGTTTGAGTACAAGTTTGGGATTCAAGTTTGCTACAAGATGGAGTTTTTTTCTCCCAAGTTTGACTTATCAATTAAATTTAGTGCCCAAGTTAGAATTCCAACCCACATCCTTCCAATTCAAATTGACTTATCAATTAAATAATTGGGGCTATCCCGCCATTTATCTATAATTTCCTCTTTTTAACTATAGTATTCTTTCTGGGGCAGTACAGGCCATGGGAATCATATTAGAGCTGGGATCCAATAGCTATAATCTATCTACATACTAAATCAACAGTAATTGGCAAACTAAGAAAAGGGAAATGTGGCTTCTTCAGTATGTTTTTTAGTTTGGATTTACATTTTTAGTGATGATCTAGATGCATGATCCTGCACCACAATATTTGTAAATAGTAGAGAATTGATTTTAAATGATTATGTTTTCTACATGCAGTGTTGTTGTAATGATGAAAGCTCTATCTAATGCTAAAGGGGAGAAACATATATTGGCTCTTTTTTTGGACATTGCAAGCTACCTGCTTCTTGCTTGTGGTTCTGTATACATTATTGGCGTCTACATTTAGTTCCCACTTATGCAAATTTGTATTGACAATTAAGCTATTGCTACGATGTAATTATATTTTGCTACTGCTTACAACTTCATTGGGATTTTGAATGTGACAGGGACTACTGCACTATGGGTCTTTTGCAATCCAAAATGAGGCGCTTTCACTTCTCCATTTTGGGGGGCATTGAAAATAAAGTCTTGAGGAAGGTTTTAAAGTATGTTTATTAAAATAAAAATTATGGCCATTTTAGCGGGCTATGCGACTCACTTCTCCATTTTGGCAGGCATTGAAAATAAGGTCTTGAGGAAGGTTTTAGAGTATGTTTATTAAAATGAAAATTATGGCCATTTTAATAATGAGCACATTTTGACATGTTAATATATATATATATATATATTACCAGTAATTGCACCTTGGTGTGCAATAGGTACGCCAAAGAGGTATGAAATGTCAATTAGAGAAAATTTTGGTGTATTTTTTTAGACATATGTGTAGTACATGAGGTCAATTGGTAGGTCATTTAGCAAATGATGTTTATGTAACAAAGGTCTCAATTAGCATTCACTCAATAAATATATATTTTAAATATAATTTTTCATTAGACAAAATTATATATTTGTAATAGTAAATTTATTACAGGAGTTCAGTTTATTTTTTCTCTATCCACCTCTTTGTATCTTATCTATATCTCCCTCTCCATTTTATGTCTGAGTAAGGGTTCAATTAGGGTTAGGTTTTATTATAAACCTTGGGGTTAGGGTTATAGTTGGGGTTCAAATAAGAGTACAATCAAAGTTACAACTCAATTAGGGTTATGATCCAACTATGGTTTCAACTCAATTAGGGTTACGATACAATTAGGGTTAGGGGTCAATTAGGACTTTAGTTAGGGTTTAATTAGGGTTAGGTATATATTTCAATTAGGGTTACTATTAGGGTTAGGGTTAGGGTACAATTTGGGTTAGGGGTAGGGTTAGGGTTAGGGTTGAATTAGGTTTAGGATTAAATTAGGGTTAAGGTTACAATTCAATTAGGGTTACTATTCACTTAAGGTTACAATTAGGGTTAATTAGGTTTTGGGTTACTGTTCTATGATTAAGCTTGTGCTTCGGGTTACAATTGGGTTTCATATAAGGTTATGATCAAGATTATTATGATTGGGGTGCAATTAGGGGTTAATTAATATTAGGGTTACTTTACAATTAGGGTTTAATTAAGATTGAATTATGGTTATGACTAGGATTCAATTATTCTTATCATGATTAGGGTTAGAAAAGGGTTAAATATGTTCAATTAGATTTTATTATGATACATGTTTGGATTCAATTAGGGTTACGATTCAAATAGGATTATACATGAATTAAAGTCACAATTAGAATTTGAGTTCAATTAAGGTTAGAGATAGGATTAGATTTAGGGTACAATTAGGGTTAGCATTCAATCAAGGTTTAATTAGGGTTAACATATTACATTAGCATTCTATAATTAGGGTTAGAATTAGGATAAAGCTTAGGGTTAAAGTTCAATTAGGGTTATGTTTAATCTTAAGATTAAAATTCAATTAGGGTAGGGTTTAATTAGGGTTCTAGGATAAATCTTGGGGTTAGCATTAGGGTTAAAGTTAATTAGGTTTAGGGTTCTAAAATAAATCTCAGAGTTAGCATTAGGGTTAAGGGTCAATTAGGGTTTGGGTTATGGTTTGGGTTTAGTTAGGGTTAGGGTTCAAATAGGATTATACTTAGGGTTTAATTAGGGTTAGGTATATAGTTTAATTAGGTTTACTATTAGGGTTAGGGTACAATTTGGGTTAGGGGTAGGGTTAGGGTTAGGGTTGAATTAGGTTTATGATTAATTAATTAGGGTTAAGGTTACAATTCAATTAGGGTTAGTGTTCACTTAAGGTTATGATTAGTGTTCGATTTAGGGTTAGAATTTAAGTAGGGTTAGGGTTAGGATATAACTAAGGTCCAATTTGGATTAGGGCTTAATAGTAATTCCAACCCTACCCTTAACACTAACCAACGCCTTATTCCTAACCTGAAACCTATTATAATTATAATCCAAACCCTAACCCTAACCATAATTCCACCCCTAACCCTAAGATAATTCTCACACTAAAATGAAAATTATGGCCAATATTTTAATAATGAGCACATTTATTTAGTTATTTATGTAGTGATTTTTATTTGTATGATATTAGTCGTTTATTTAGTCATTTATTTAGTCATTTTTATTTGTCTGATATTAGTCATTTATTTAGTCATTTAGCTGTGATTTTACCTAATGACCAAATTAGTCACTTATAAATGACTAAATTAGTCAGTTATTTTCAAGATACTAGTGTTAGTCACGTGACTAAAATTTTGAGCCACATAGTCATTTATTTACCAAATTCTACTAGTGGGTTGTTCCATCTTTGTGAGAGGTATCTCTTCATGGTTTCCTCTTTTTCTTTTTCCTTTTCCTCATATTCACTATAAACTGCTTCTATTCAAGGAATAATCCTATTACCATAGCTAGGTTTGAAAATCATTCTATGCCATTCCCTAAAAATATCCCCTAGATTCCTTGATTCAACCCTAATGGGCAAAGGGATGTTAGACTCCAATTGCTTATAAGCCCCATATTGTTGTCCAAAACTAATCTCATTTTGTACCCAAGACATAAATTCTCTTAATTGGACATCCCCAACATACAACAACATATTCCAATCATGGTATTTAGTTATAGCATAATTATGCAAATAAAACTCACACAACAAATTCTTCATTTTAGGGGAAGCAATCCGATAAGCATTGAAAAATTCAATAGGGGTCTCAATAGAAGGGTTCAAACCTGAGACAATTATTGCTAGTCTAAAAGAGAGATATTTCTCCTTCAAATTTAGGGCATAGACCCTTGGAGGGGTCCTACATTCCAAAATTTGTGGTACCATAGCTGCCATATCATCCACCTTCTTCTTCAAGGTGGCAATTTCTACATCTTTATCTTCAATTTCCTCATCTCTCTTTTGTATTTCTTTCTTCAATCTGTGTCTTTCCTTTTTCCATTCTTCTTCTCTTCTTTGTATCTCTTTCCATAAATGCATAGCTACTTGGTGTATTGAAAAATTAGGGGGGTTGTGTATTCCTACTAGTATCTTCTCTGGCACTAATGCTAACTGCATGGATTCAGGCTGTCCCATCAATTCTAGTTGTAGGGGTATCGATTTTTCTCCCAATTCAGGCTATTGTTGTAGGATCTCTTGCTACAAGACTTATTTCTCATGCTGTAGGAAATCCTAATTTTCCTCAAACTCTTGATTTTTAACTTGTACTGCAATATTGGCAAGATTAGCCAATGTTATGTTTGTTGTTTCCTTAAATATATATTCCTCCTCAACATTATCCTACCCCATTGGAGCTTCCATGTCCTCCAATGGTATTTCTCTAGACTTAGGGCTTTCCTGTGGAGGCATAACAAAGGCTAGCCTAGCTGGTCTTGTTTTCCTAGGAGGGCTCTCACATTTTTCTTTGGCTACAAGATGAATAGTGTTAGCCTTTCTCTTTTAGAGCTTGACACCTCTTTTTCTGTAGGCTTCCTTTTTTATTCTCCTTTTCTCATTTCTACTTCTCTCTTTTATGTCGTAGTTTTCATTGGGGTGCCAAGCGAAACTTCATCATCAAAATATAAGGAAGAGATTTATTTTTCCGAGTGCTCTGTTCTAGAAGAACTAATTTCTATGGTTTCTTCTGCAATAGGAGGGTCCACACTAGGGCCTGCGCCAGAGGTTGAAGCACCAAGAGTGGATTCAACCATGCCCAATCTCCTACTAGACCTATAGGGTTGAGGTAAAACCCTAGGTTGCAAGTTCTTAGGTCTAATTTGATCATTTTTTATGAATTCTTCCCATGCCATTCCAGATACATCATGCAAAGACTTTTCAACTACCAATTTAATCATATAATGGTGGGAAACAAAATTTTCCCTACCTTTTTGGGTCTTAGCCACCATGATTGAGAGAAGGTTGTATAACATGTTCGGCACATTCATCCTCCTTCTATACCTCATGTGATTCAAAATCTTGAAGTGTACAAAATGAAAATTTGACTAGTGACCCTCACAAGTGATGTATTTTATGACATAAATAGCTATCTGCTTCCATGTCTTGGGAAGAGACATTCTCTTTGCACCCTATTTATCTATGCTCAATGGAAGGTCATTTGGCTCTGTAAATTTAGTCCTAGCTGATATGGCATCTCTAGAAGTAGGGTAATTTTTACCATTAGCAAGTAACCCAATGATTTTTGCAATTCTTTCTTTAGTTTCTATGACCTCTATCCCTTTTACCGTGGCCTTCCCTTCAAACAATGTCTGGGAAAACTCTAGTGCAATGTATTCATTGAAATCATCTAGCTTTAAGAATTAGTCTATCCACCTAATTTGACTAGGTAGGGTGCATCCTACAGTAATACATCGTGCACTATCGGTTCATTTCGAATTAACCCACCTCCCATTGTCTGCAATCAAACAAATAATCTATGGTTTCTTTCCTACAATTCCATCTAAAAATAAAATTCACCTTCCTGCAACACTTGCTAACTTCAATGCCAATGTTGACTAAATTTTTACTTTTTTAACTTACCCTTTTGTTTGCAAGGAAACTTGAGATATGACAGGGCCAATAATGGCAAGGAAGAAGTAATCAATGAAGGCTATAATGAAGAGAAATGCCGGGAACAATTGGTGTCACTTCACACATGTGAGTCATCCTCTCACTCAAATTTCAAATCGGCTCAATTTAAATTTTGCTAATGTAGACTAGCATGGACTAATACGTGGGAAAAATATTCACATCTTTTTGCCCCCAACCTAAATTTGGGCATGCGTCCACACATGTGAAAATGATGATTTGATAGGGTAGGGAATATTGGCATGCTGTAGTGAATGTACATACTAACGTACAACAATTAAATGAATGCACTTAAATATAATTAAGATATAGCAATTAATGCACACATACCTAAATGTGTGAGGATTCATTGCAAATATTGTGAAGAAAGTACCAATCACTTTTTAAAGGAATAAGTTGAGAAATTAATGAAGGTGAGGTGGAATGAGGTGGAGTGAAGTGATGGAAAAGAGAGAAAAGTGGAAATGGATGGGTGGATGGGTTGATGGATGAAGAAATGGACTCCCACAAAAGTGGAAGTCTTTATTATGACAAGTGTGTACCTTAATTATCTAGAAGGAGGGACACTAGGTCCACTTCCTTTGGCTGTAGGAAGCTCGGATGATGCATGCTGAGTGTATTGCTATAGGAACTCCTCCTTGGAAATTGGCTTGTGATACATTCTGAGGTGATGATCATTGACAAGCAGCTTAAATCTGATTGGGTCAATAGTAATGAGTTGTACAACACCATTAGGAAATACCTCAACAATATCATATGGTCCTAGCCACCTTGTCTACAATTTTCTTGCATTGTCCTAATATCTTGAGTCATAATGCAGGGCCCAATCTCCTAGTTGGAATTTCTTGTCCTTGATAAATTTTTCATGCCACTTGATTCTCTAATTCTGCACTACCTCCATATGATGCAGGGTTGCTCTTCTCATATCATCCAAAGCATTTAGCTACATGATTCTTTCTCTCTATACCTCATAAGTATACATCCCCAAATCTACGGCAGTCCTAAGAGTCTTATGTTCAAATTCAATGGGCATCATGGTTGTCTTTCCATACAACAACTTGAATGGAGTGAAGCCTATAGTTGTTTTCCAGGTTGTCCTATAGGCCCAAATAGCTTCTAGTAATCTATTTTCCCAATCATTTCTATGGATAGCTACTATTTTGGTCAAAATGGCTTCAATTTCTCTATTGGTCACCTCAACTTGGCTATTGGCCTCAGGGTGATAAGGAGTAGACTTTTTGTGCTTTATGTTGTACTCATTGACTAGAGCTGCAACAAGGGTTGATGTGAATTGAACCCCTAGATTAGTCACTATCTCTCTTGAACTCCATATCTTATGAAAATCTCCTCATAAAGAAATTCTACAATCTTGTTATCCCATGCATGCTTCATGGCCTTAACTTCTACCCACTTTGTTACATAATCAATGCATACCAAGATATAAGACTTACCATTTGATGGAGGGTCAATGGGTCCTACAAAATCCAATCCCCACTTTTCAAAGGGAGTGATTACTATCTAAGGGAAAAGTGGCATCTCATCAGATCTGGTTGTTCTACCCATTCTTTGACATCTATCACATTTTTTGGTATACATTCCTTCATCCTTGTGGAGTGTTGGCTAGTAATATCTTGTGTTCAAAATATTCAGTGTTGTCCTCTTGGATGCAAAATTTCCTCCACATGGTTTTTTGTGGCATGCATGCAAAATGTCATACATCTCATCTTCTCTCACACATCTCCTCATGACATTGTCCGGTCTAGTATAAAACAAACATCCAACAATCCAAGAGAAAGGAAAATATTTTTCAATGAGTTCCCTTTTCTCTTTTGGAGAGAAGTGAGGAGGAACTCTACCTATGACCAAATAATTGGCTATGTCAACATACCGAGGTGTTTGTATACTGAGAGAGAATAGATTCTCATTAGGAAAAGAGTTGTCTATGGATGATTATCTTTTGATAGAGTTAGCCTTGAAAGAAAATTTGCAACCGCATTGACCTTCCTTGGCTTATCCACAATGGCTATATCGAACTCCTACATCAACAATAACCATCTTTCCAGTCTAACTATAATCAAAATTTTATTCATGAGATATCTAATGGCTTCATGATCAGTGTGCACAAAGATTTGGTAACCTATTATGTAATGCCTGAATTTGTTCAGTGCATAGATCACGGCAAGCATTTCTTTCTCTATCACTATATAATTGAATTCAACTCCCTGTAATTTTTTGCTAAAAAAGTAAATGACATTTTCAATAGCTCCTTCTTCCTATCCTAAGATTGCTCCTATGGAATAATTTGATGCATTAGTATGGATGTGCAAAGGAAGCTCCCAATTAGGTCCTTTGAGTATAGGAGCATGATTCAAAAATTCCTTCAAGTTAGAAAATGCCTTGTCACAGGCTTCAATCCACTGGAATTCAACATCTTTAGTGAGAAGAGTATACAATGGTGTTGCTACCTTGTTGAAATCCTTGATGAAACACCTATAATATCATGCATGACCAATAAAATCCTAACATCCTTATGTTTTGTAGGTGTGGGCAGATTTTTATCAGCTCAATCTTTGCAGGATCTACTTGAATTCATTTGTGGGAGATGTAGTGGCCAACAACTATACCTTCCTGCATCATCATGAAGCACTTTTCACTATTTAAGGACAATTTTTGGTCTTCACATCTCTGTAGGACTCTCCTGAGGTTTTCCAATGCTTGATTAAAATCAACACCATAAGTGGTAAAGTCATCCATGTAAATTTCCATGCAGTCAAGAGAGATATCTAAAAATATTCTAATGACTTCCCTCTAAAAGGTTATAGGTGCATTGCATAAGCCAAATGGAAGTATTGAGTAGGCATAGGTCCCTCATGGATAGGTAAATGTGGTCTTCTCTTGGTCCTCTAGTGTAATTTGGGTTTGGTTGTAGTTGTTGAATCCATTTAGAAAAGAAAAGTATTGCTTTCCTACAAGTGTGCCCAAAGCTTGATCAATGAAGTGTAAAGGAAAATGGTCCTTCTTGGTGGCAGCATTAAGTTCCCTATAATCAACACAAACTCACCATTTCCATCCTTTCTTAGGCATAATAACAAATGGAGACACCCACTGACTATCTGAAATAGGGTAGATAAATCCTGCATCTAGTAATTTCTACAATTCCCCTTTTACAATTTCTCGTAGTGCAGGGGTAATTTTTCTTTGTGGCTGTCTTACTAGGGTGCAATCATCTCTGATGTAAATTCTATGTGTACAAATATTAGGGTCTAATCCCTTCATATCATGATAATCCCATGCAAATGCATGTTGATGGGTCCTTAATAAGTTTTCCAATAATAATTGTTGTTCTTCACTTAATTTACTATTAACATTTAGATACTTTCCTTCAAACACCTATAGTCGTGTAGTTAACTCTATTGTGGCTGCTTCATTAACACATGGTACCTTTAGTTCATATGGAAACAATGTATGGGACATACCTATTGCTGCAGGAAGTCTTTCTACATGAATAGTGGAAACAGGAAGAGTGGCTACAGGAAGAACATCTATAGGAATAGTGGTTGTAGGAAGAGTGGGAAGAAGTGTCTTAACTGAAGTAGCAAAATGAGAAGATGATGCTTCCTCCACTTCACAATGGTTCTAGATGATGTTATTCAATACTTCATCCTCATCTTGGAGCTGCATGAAAGAGCTTCTTCCTATAAGTTGCACCAAAAAATTAACTTCCTTGGCCTCTTCACCAACATGTGGCCATACAAGATTATCTTCATCATGAGATGGCTGAGCAGGAGGATAAAGGACAAAATTTTTAGTGCTCTTCCCATTTGAAATGGTCATGTCACCTGACTGAAATCCAATGTATGCATCTACAGTTGCTAACCATGGCCTTCCAAGAATAATGGGATACCCACCTATTGTAGCTTTAGGAGAAAGAATCATAAAGTCTCCTGGGTACTCCCAGGAGTCTAAAACTACCACAAAATCCTCCACTACACCATCAGGCTTAATAGTAGAACTATCAGCAAGCTGCAGGAAAGTAGGAGTAGATCTCATGCTTGCAATCTTTAGTTGCTATAGGATGTCTTTGGTCATTACATTTATTGCTTCCCCTAAATCAATCACAACATTCTTTATTTGTATCCCATTTATAACAACTACTACCACATGACTACCTAGGTCATTGTACTTGGGGATAGTCACTTTTCCAAACATGATGTCAGCTAGTTGTCCCACCACATGAACTATAGTTGGGTCTTTCTTTTTCCTACCTGGCTTCTTGAGGCATGCTTCCTTGATTTCCTTGCCATAGATTGGAACATCCTTTATGGCCTGAAATAGAGGTATCTGGACACATATATGCTTCAGCTGATCCAAGATGTCAAAATTTGCATCCTTCTTTTCTTCTTTCTTCTTGGCAACTTCTACCCTCTAAGGAAATGGTGGTTCTCGTTCAGTTTGCTTGACTTGGACTGGTTCAATATTTTTAGGTGCACTTGGCTAAATGGGATCATTCAAAGGTTCCTCCTCCTCTTCCACTAGAAGCTCAATGATAATGGGCTTGGAAGGGGTTGGTAGAGTAGTTCCTAAATGCAAGTGGATATCACTTACACTCACAACATATGTAGGGAATTGATTTGAATTAGCAAAGTATGCAGGTTGTTGTTGTGGTTTGTTATTTGGATTAGGTGTGGGTTGAGCTGGTAGCTGAGTAGGTTTAGGTGCATTTGAGGTTAGATTAGTAGGTGGAGGCATTATAGCAAGATGATGGGGCTGAGAAGGTGGCTGCATGTAACTAGTTGTCTAAGTAGGCCATTGCTATCCTCCCCTCCATTGATTTGTTTGCTGCCAATTTCCTGGAGGTGGCTGCCAATTCCCTTGAAATTGCTACCAATTCCCCTAAGGTTGCTTCCACTGGGGTGGAGAGTTTTGATGATTGGGCCAAGAATTTGGAGGGTTACTCAAAGGTTGTGGTGGATATTCTCTATAGTTGGATGGATATGGGGGCTTCCATTGGTTACCAGATGAATAGGAATTAAAATATGTCCCAACATAAGATAGTGGATCTGATGGAATACCTTGTCTTGGAGCCCAAGGCTTCCTTTTTGAAACATAGTAGACTTGGTCTTCTTCAATCTCGATTGGTTTAAACTCAGGTGGAATCTGCTTTCTTTCAAGATTAGCTATCATCTTGCATCTACAGTCCCTCTTCTTTTGTCTACAGTGAGGGAAATACTCTATCAACATTGCCTCTTCCTCCTCTTGTTTTTTCTTGGCTTGAAGTGTATCTAGTTGAGTAGCTAGATTATTTATAATGTCTTGCTTGAAGTCTACCAACAAATGAATAATCTCCATTCTTGAAACTCCACCTGTAGTTGACTTACCCATGGAAGATTGGTAAGCTCTCTCTTTCTTCGAAGCTGCCCTAGATTAGTTCTAGCATATTTTCTTGATATCTTCCCAAGGAACTTGGGAGATATCTCCTCCTCCCATGAGGTCCACGACATCAGTGTATTTGTCATTGATTCCTCTTAGGAAAAGCAACTTTTGTGAGTCTTCATTGAGTGTATGGTGTGGATATTTTTTTAGGAAAAACATAAACCTTGCAATATAATCTTCCAGGATCTCATCTTCCTTTTGCTACATCCTGAAAATGTCACCTCCTCTCATGTCAATACCCCTGCAATATTCCTTGTATTTCTCAAGGAATTTTGTCATGTCTTCCCAAGTATCCACAGTATCTCTACCTAGGCTCATGAACCATCTTAATGCAACCTCTTTCAGAGTGGTAGGAAATAGCTTAAGCCTATGGGCATCGGTAGTATAATCATAACCCTTGTAGAGTATGTCAAACTCAAACAAAAAGGTATCAGGATCTTCTGTGACAAGTCCATAAAACTTGGGGAGTGTTGAAGCAGGGATGTTCTTGATGTTATCAACTTTATTCTGATGGGAAATGGGGAAACAAAAATTTGGTTGGTTAGGTCTATTCCTATTTGCATCACCCATGCCTGCTTGATGTAGTTCCAAAGAAAAAGGGGTTCTCTAGCTGATTTTGGTCTTCAGAGGAGACTTTAGAGCTAGTCAAATCAAGAAATGCATTAGCAAAGGGGTGTGAATCTTCTTCCTCTTCTTCTTTTGGTAGGTTTTGATATTCAACTAGATGGAATGGATTAGGATTGTTAGGAAGGAATCTCCCATAAGTATCCCTTCTTCCTTTATGCATGTGGTATCACTCACTATCAGCCAACTCACACAGAGAATTAGTAAAGAATAAGGGAGGTCATTACTTCCTAAAGGAGGGTATACTAAGAACAACTTCCAGAAACACTACAACAAGAAAAACTATCAATGACTCTAGAGAACTTCCTGGTTTGACACTATCCCTAGCAACGGCGCCGAAAATGTTGGCCTCCTATAATGATTTAATAACTAAGTTTTTATAGTCATGACTGAGAGATTGGAAATCTAACCTGAATATCTATTTCAATCATCATGAATGTGCATTTAACTTGTCAACCTAGGGACATGAATTTGAAATGGGTTAGCACAGTATGTGCACTAGGAACCCAAAGTAGCCATTTTTATTCTATAGCTAAGGAACTAACAATATTGAAAGTAAATTTCTTAGAAGGTAATACAATAAATTCCAATCATCAATCAACAACTAAATCAAACTAAAATTCATAACATAAATGAAAATATGAGCAAACAAACAAGGCACTACTTTGTTTGCTTTGGGTGTAGGAACAGTCACATAATGAAATTCTAGTGGCTGTAGGAATAGTTGATGCCAAATTTCTAACTAATTACTAAACAACAAGCAATGCTAAACTTATACTAAACTAAAGGACAAATTACTCACCAATTGGGCCCCCTTGGATAAGTATCCTCTAAAACTAATGAGAAATCAGATACTCAAACTCAGAATTTCATTTTATTCACTATAAATCAAGAGTATAAAAGAGTAATATATCTGTATTACTAAAAACTCAAGAGTGTGAGTACAGTATCAAATTGCACAACCTCTAAAGAAGGATCATTAGATCTTTATTTATACTATCAATTAAACAAGGAGGATGCCATTTAGGGAAAACAGAGAAAGTGGAGTGGCGATGATTACATGTGCATAGAATCTGTTCAGACATGTAGGTCCAAATGTAGATTTAGCACAGCAATAATGCCCACATCTACTCAACCAACATTAAATTCCACTACAAGGTGGTTACATCCAGTTTGCATGAGTAATCTTCTACCGTTGACCTCCTTTGACCTTTGAGCCATTCCTTTGTTAGATTTTAGGGTGCATTCCCAGCTGGCGGTGTCTTTCTCAACTTAGCATCCTCAAATTAAATATGCATGGCAATGCCAGTATGCACAATAACTGCATCCTCTATAGTTTGAGAAAAATGTCATAAAATTATCAACACTTAATGTAAAATTCCATGATAACTTTACCAAATAGATCACAAATTCTATCCAAAACTAGACCATATTCTAGACTCATCAGCTGCCATGATGCCCTAATGACCAAATGATCTTGTTGGAGGTCTCCAAACAATTACAGAATGCCCATGCCCTACTAAGTGACAAACACAGAGCGAGTATCCCATATCCCCTAACCTTTGGGCAAGTAATTTATTCCTATCCCACTGCCCAATGTTCAAATTATTCAGAGAAGGAATTGGTGGAATATAATCTTGAACTTCATACAGCTCGAGGGAGAATGGAACCATATGGGAAATTAAATAAATGTGTCGAGAGACACTATGCCCATAGGCCACATGTCGAGGACTTCTAGGAAAATTGTCAAGATGATAAGGAAGTACGAATGAGGCACTATATGTAGATGATGACCAAATTTGTGAGGTTAATAAAAAAAATTCTAATACCTGACCAAGTAGTAGAAGAAGATGATACCATTATTGATGAGAGCTTCAATATTGTGGCCAACTTTCTACTACCATTGATAGATTGGGATGAATAAGAGGTTAGTGAAATCGATATAGTATCATGCCCAGTTGAAAATAGAACAAGGCAATGGGTAGATTCCCAAATTTCCTAGCATAAGGCATAGGGTATTATATTGATCTACAGTGAGCTTGAGGATGAGCTCGAGAGTGAAACTGATAGTGGAGTAGTTGTCCCAGTAGAAGGGGAACCTAAGTCTCCTTTGGAAACAAGATCGAAGAAAAGGAAGGATGAACCTAAGTACCATCCCAAGCACAAGGTGTATACCCAAAAGGATGTGAAGGGAGAACATTAGAAGAAAGCAGAGAAAATAGGGGGATTTGTAAGTGAGATGCCCACAATTGAGGATGACCCCTAGCATGAAGGAGAAGAATAAATTGAGCAGCCACATTCACCACCTACCACCTTCGCTCCTACCACTACTACTACCAATACCACTTCTCCACCTCCTGTGTCTTAGGAACTAGCTCTTTTCTCTCCACCCACCATGGACATATTATTCCACCTCACTTCCACCTCACCTACAACCCTAGGTAATGGTACTGGATTCCTCCTCATCCACAACATTCCCACTATCATCTTCCTCACTACTTCCTCCATTGCCCACTTTCTCTTCCCCAATGCCTATAGTTGCCACTACCACTATGCCTCCTCTCACCCTGCTAGATGCTTTTAAAAATACATGCAAGGAATACCTGCTAAGATCTCTAAAGTGATAATGAATCCTACAATTTAGACCTTAATGGCCTAGATTGTCACTAGCCTACCCATTCCTCCACCACCTATAGAGCCACCGAAGATGGAGGCCACCATGCAAATATCTGAAGAAATGGAGAAACACCAAGGGAGGTTGCAAAATGTATGGTTGAAGAGCCTGAGGACCCCTTTAAAGATGATTATTTTGAACATCCAGAGGGTGGACTAAACATAAACTTAGATAAGGTGGCATCTGATGAAGAAAAGTCACACTCTTCATAGGAATATACTGAGGCTCTTAATGTGAAATATTTCATAGAAACCTTAGATCAAGAATTGGAAGAGGAGTTGTCCCAGTAGCTCAAGGATGTAGGAGAAAAGGTTGACTCTAAGAATCAACTTTCTAAAGAGAAAGATGATATTGATGTCAACATGGAAATACTTGAAGAGCCTCCACTAATTGGAAAAGATAAGGGCCCCATCTAAGAAGAGGAGTACCTCTTGAAAAGGAAGAATAGGAGAAAGAAGAAGATAAAGAAAGAGAAGATACACCAAAGAAGAGCCCCGAGCTTGAGCATCATGCTAAGCTCAAACAAGAAAATGGAGAAATACCTCAAAAAGAGGATGTCATTAAAGAAAAACTAGCCATTGTTGAGCTAGAAAAGGAAAGGGATATACAAATAGAGGACTCAAATGAAGAAGAGAGAACAAATCAAGAAGCCCCAGGCCATGAAGAGAAGTAGCCCTAGCATGAATAAAGAGATGAAGGTGATCATGATTCACCTAAAGGGGAAGCCAAGGTGTTTGATTGGCTAGAGAGACAACTACAAAGAAGACCCTAGTGGCTATTGATCCATAGGTTAGACTCAAAGCAATATTAGCTAGAGCGTAGACTAAGAAAAGAAAGGAGAAAAAGCCTAGAGTCTACTCTCATATCACGGTTGATGCCTCCAGATTGAGAATGATATAGATTTCTACCCTAGTGCTAGAAAAAGGTGAAGGAGTAAGCTATAACATCTCTACCATCAACTTGGGCCTGACAACCAAACAATAGAAGATCGATGAGTTCTAAGGGTTGGTGCTAATGATCGTGCAAAAAATGAACAAAAATCATTCTTCCTATGAGGAACTAAAGGCACAAGTGGTAGATCTTACCACCTACATCCAACAATGGATGTCCTTAGAGGAAGAGTTTCCAACAACATCATCTGCGCACCCTCTTCTCTCCCAAGAAGAGCTCACCAAAATGGAGAAAATGAAAAATTGGACCAAGGCCATAGTGGATGGTTCTACAATGGCAATATGGGAATCCAATGTGCAACTCAAATGTTCAATGAATTTTTGGATTTGTAGAAGTAGCTGGAAGCCATAGAGAAAAAGGTTTACAAATTCACGAAGCTATATAGGATTACATATCCTAAGCTTGAGGCCATTCTCAAGATTCCCAAGAAGACATGGGAAAAGGAGCTAGCGCTTGTGAAAGATGAGCACTAGTTGGTAGAGAATTGGAAAATGGGATTAGATCATAGAAGAGAAGTACTTGAAAAGGTGGTGCATGAAGTCAAGCTCAACCTCGAATGGGTTGTGGAGCATAGGACTGATAGTGAGGACTACCTCAAAATAATGATTGATTATGACATGCCAGCCTTGGAGCTTAGTGCAGAGAAAATCAAGCCATTCTACCATAAGAAGATGGAGCAACGGATTGTACATGTGCTAACACCAAATTTTATGGACTTCATTGCAAGGGAATTCACTTAGTCTAAGTAGGTAATCAAATCCATGCCAAGATGCACCGAACACTGGGAGCAAATCACTAGGAAACTCAAAAGGCTAACCTTTCAAATCCTCTAATTCGTCATCATGGAGTGGGGCAAGCTTAAAGCATTAATTGGAAAATTTGTGGAATATTCCACCCTTTAGAAGAATGCAAGGAATCTATTGATTGATGATGAGTTTCTCACAATATAGCTAGAAAAAGAAGGCAATCACTAGAAGACAAAGCTGCTATAGTGTTAGAGCCACTAGAAGACAAAATAGGAATGGGACAAAAAATGTATTTTATAATGTTATATTTTGGGGTGTAGGTGAATCCCTAATGTAAAATGAATCTTGGCCACACAGTGAAAGTAAATCTTGACCATTCATTTCACTTTTGGAAAAATTTAAATAGGGATGTCCTCTCATTTTCAAAGAGAGAGTTGAGTTGTTGTGTAAAGACATGCTACAAAATTTTTAATGAAAATTACATTATTTTGGTGGATTCTTGTCTTTCTCACATGTTGCATGATTCATCTTCTCAAAATTAGAATTTAGTTTTTTGTTCTAAGAATTTCAAGTTGCTCTTAGAAGTTAGTTTCATGCTGCACATTGATAGCAAAGAATGTTATTATGTTGATGCCTTCCATGTTCATGCTTTTTACTGTTTGTTGATGATTAATAACAATGTAAAACTAGTTTGAACATTAATTTGTTGTTGCACTTCAAAATCATCTATTGTTCATGCTTTATGGTGAATGGATAGCTGAGAATTTGTAGACCTTAGAAGATAACACTAGTTTCCTGAGACTGTCAACTATTTTGGTTAAGTGGAACTTAGTTTTTGGAAGGTTGTCCACTATAGTATCCTCCATTATAATTGTTCAGCATTAGTTGCAGGTCTAGGAACCCTTCTATCCATTTTCCCTTTTGAATTTCTTTGAAATTCAAGTTAAGGAAAAGTTCCAACATCATTGTAAAGCCAAATATGATGTTAAACATGGAGTTTTAGACTAATGTTTTGAACTTGCAGCAATTGCATTTCACTTCCAAAATTTCACAAAGCTCTATTTGAAGATCCAATTCCTTCCAAACTTAGTGAACTGTAAATGCCCTTTGTGATTACCAACAAATCACATCAATCAACAAAGTTTTTTTGCAACTCATGACTTGACACCCAAGAGACCTTGCAATAATTTTTGGAAACTTGCTTGTAGGAAGTTATCTTTCAAGAGATGTGGTGCACTTGTGTGCTTTCTGTGTTGAGAAGTGCAAAAACACCCATCAACAAAACTGACACTAGAAGGAGGGTTTCCCCTTTGCTAAGCTAGATAAAATTGGTTCCTTCTGCCCTCAGAAGTTCCATAGAGTGTTAAGATCTACACTAGTTAAAGGTGAATTTCAAGAGCTACCACCCCCTACCAGAGCTAAGAGAGCTAAGAAAGGGGAAGCATCCATTTCAACCCCATCCACTCAACCTCCATCCCCTCCATCTCCTGAGTCTCCTTCCACTCATCTGTACCACTATTCTCCCTTGCTCCTAGAAGCACTTCCATCTTTCCATTTGCCTCAAATAGCCTTCTCACTCTTCATTCCCCAAATCCAAGATGCTACTCCTACCCTTCCACTTCTCTTTCAAGGTCTTGCCCCAACTATTGTTATTCCTTTTCAGCCACAAGTAAATGTAGCATAGCTAGTGCAACCTCCACCTCCCACAATGTCTTGGATGGGTAATAACCCATCTCCTTTTTCCTTAAATGACTATCATGATATGCCAAAGAATCCAGAAGGATTTTACACTAAGTTTCATCCTCATGATCTGCAAAGAATAGCAAAAGAACATATTAAGATTTTCCAAATAGCTTTGAAAGACATGCAAATAGATCATGAAGATGTGGCTTGTAGGCTCTTTCCTTACTCTTTAGGGGAAGAGGCCTTTTATTGGTACATCTAACTGCCTATTGGATCCATCACGACTTGGGATCAATTAAAAAACATTTTCTTGCAGAAATTCAAAATCTTGATTAGCCCTTCCGAGTTATACCAACAATTCATGTCCGTTCAAAGGGAAGTCAATGAACCAATCAGTTCCTTCAATGATTGGTTCCATTAGGCTTACATGAAGTTTCAACCACCCTATGTAGTTGATTATCCCTTTGCTCGATTGGTTTATTATGCAGCCTTGGATAATCTCACTTCTGCACTGGTGAAGAGAATGCGCCCGCCGCCTGCCAGGCTGGTGGATGCCTATGCAGAAGCAGTCACAACAAGCACTGATTTGGGATAGCACATGGTTTTTCCACTACCTTCATTATGGCCAACTTCCCATCCAACGATCCAAGGGTTTACTCATTCCTTGGCCCATCAAACACCAATGTTGAATCAAGTTTCGCAGGTAATGATAGTGCCTCATCTAAGGCAGCCATTGAACCAAGCACCTCTTGTGCCTCATTACTTGCAATCATAGTAGAAAAAAGATTACTCTTAGTAGCCTCAAGTGCCTGCATACCTACAAGGATCCAAATTCCCATCTACTTAATAGAATCAAACCATAGTGCAAATGGTCTTCCTCCATAATCAAGCACCACAGCTGAAAAGCATAGAAAAAGATCAAATTGACGAGCTGACAGAGTTAGTGAAGAAGCTATCTACTAGAATGACACATTTGAGAAATTAGAATAACCAACTACAATATTTTTAGAGAAGCATCCAATCTAATATCAATCAAGATAACCATGATGGCCATGATGCAGGTGCTTCTTCTGGACAAAATTATGAGAAAAGTCAAAATTCAAACCAAGGCTTTGAAAGAAGACCCACACAAAGGAAAAATCACACATGGAACATGAGGCCAAACAATAGAGGCATTCCCACACCTCTTGATCAATCGGATAATTCTAATAAGATGACAAGTAGAGTGTACTTGGTAGAGGTCTCCTTATTCGGGTGGTGTTGCATTCACAAAACAAGTAGGCATTCCAAGTTGGACTGCCCAGAGTTTCAAACTGCCACAGAGATTTTTCAACTAGAAGTTCAAAATGTAGTTGATGGTGCAATATTTTGAGACATAGTCCCATCTGATCCATATGATTTCTCAATACTGGTAGTCAATCAGGCTCCTTTCCCATGAAGTGAGAATAATGTGCCAGAAAGGGAGATTGTTGACCCAAAGAATGAAGAAGCAAAGGAGGTAAGTAGAGAAATCCCGTTATCCTAACTCTCCAATTCAGTAGATAATAGTTTAGTAGACTAGGAAGAGCCCCATGAAGATGAGGTCCAAATGTTTCGTCAAAGGGAAAATCCCTATAATTTTAGAAATACAAAAGTGGCCCTTTTATGACCTCTACCCTGCCTAATAACTTCAATACACCACCTGACCTGAATGCCAGTAACAACCCAGGCTACCCTCACGTGCCAACCCAACATTTCAAAAAGAATAGGCAAAAAAACCAAACCCAAAGTCAACCTACTAGATCCTCTTAAGATAGATCTTTTGAAGCAAAAATTGAACAAATGGGGGAATATGTGGCAGAAGAATTAAAGAAGGTTAAGTTGAGCCTATCAGCCTTCAAATTGCTTAGGGTCCCAATAGTTAGAAATTCTTTCTTTAGAATGATTAATGAGACTGCCCCATCCAAATCAACCCAAGAAGTACCTACCAAAAGGGTCTCCTTTGGTGACTCATAGAATGAACCTGTAATCAAGGAAATCCTAGGAAATAAACTGGATCAACCTTCAAATCAGCAAGCAAACAATCAACCTACTAAAGAGAAAAATCAAGCACAAACTTGGGATAGAACTAATGATAAGGATAAAACTCAAGTAGCCCAGGGTGATGTCTTAGTGGGCCTATTCCAAGGAAAGTTCGAGACTCCTCCCTTCTTGAATACCATCAAAATATTTGGAAAGAACCTGCATGACTACTTGCTTGATTTTGGGGCCTCAAATAATGTCATGCCTCTAGCATTATGCAAAGCTCTGGGAATAGTCTTGACTCCCTCCTGACAAAAGGTGACTCAACTAGACAAGATGAATATCAATATAGTTTGAGAAATCAATAGAATACCCATGCATATTGTTGCTGATCCAAGGTTGCAACAGACGATTGACATTCAAGTTGTTGATATCTCAGACACATACGACATAATACTAGGAAGGGATTTCATTCAGGCATTGAATAGATATGCTGCAACATATTTTTCCCACTTATGGCTGCCTTGGAAAGGGTTTCCAAACCAGATTCGTATTGATTGGGATCCTCACATGAAGTTCATGATTATGGAGTACAACAACACAAATGAAGTGTTGTTTGCTGAAATAGAACTAGGAAACTACTATCATGTGGATTACCAGGATGAGCAAGAACTCCTAGAGGAGGAAGCAATTCAGGAGGTCCTTCTCATGTTATACAATGCTCCTACCAACCTAACCCATGTACCTAAGAGTACAAAGGCACTAATTGAATCAAATGATAAAGAATCATTAGAGGGTGGAAATCTTCGATTGCTAGATGGATTCTGGGAGTTTATGCAGAAATTTGTACAAGATCAGTTCAACCTAGGAGCAAGAATGGACTTTCAGGAACTCCTATTACCCAATTGATGTAGGGTACACAATGTTTCCCACTCAAAATTTGAATGTTTCATGTGCCAAATAGTAGTTAAACACATTAAAGGGAAAGTAACCCCACAAGGAGAACTTCAAGTAGAGCGGCCAAATTTAGACCATGTAAAATCCATGTAGCCACTTAAAACTGCCAGAGCAAATACACTACCAAGAATGAAGCATGCTCCACTAGCTTTAAAGTTGAAGATACTTCTAAGTTTTGGACTCTATGCTTCAACGGATCCAAGTCCAAGCAAGGAGCTGAAGCTATATTTGAACTCATCAACCCCACAAGTAAGACATATTTTATTTCTCATAGGCTTCATTTTTATTGCACCAATAATGTAGCAAAGTATGAAGTATTAGTGCATGGGCTTTGGATGGCACTAAGAAGGAAGGCTAAAGTGTTACAAGTCTATGGTGATTCAGAGTTAGCAGTGAAACAAGTCAGGAAGTTGTATTCCTGCCATGATAGAAGGTTATCAAATTATAGGCATTGAGTCTAGGATCTCATAGAAGTCTTAGATGGATTCAATATTCAGCTGATCCCATGCTCCAAGAATCATAATTATGATTCCTTAGGCCAAGTAGGTAGTCCCCTCCAGCCTCTTTCCCTAGCTAGCCTAAAGAAGTTCATTGTTGAACTTACTTCCACTCCATCAGTACTAGACAACGTCATTGACTTCCAAGTATTCAATGACGATAGACATATCTTGGACTTTATCACAAGCTTTGATGTGTTTGCAACTCAAATCATTGATGAGACATATCCTAAGGAAGTTGAATTAGACATAGAGGGAGTCATTAATCTCAAAACAAACACAATACCATGAGGCATGGTTTAGTTGGAGAAAATATTTGAATTAGATCAGATAAGGGATCAAGATTAGAAAACAAAGAAGGATTAAATTGATAATCAGTGTGATGCTAACCACCTAGGAACAACTAAAGAGGTTAAGAATGTGTTCATCAGAAAAGTGTACATGCCAGAAGAAAGGAAAGGAATCATTGATTCACTATGCATGTACCGTGATGTGGTTGTTTGGAGTTACAAGGAATTGAAGACATATGATACCTCAATCATCACTCACACCATCCCTCTATATCCCGATTGGAAACCTTTTAGGCAACGTCAATGCCCCAATGCCTTGTTGGATCCCATCATCTACAAAGAGGTCTAGAAGTTGTTGTTTGCAAGGATCATCTTCCTAGTTATACACTCCACATGGGTGGAAAACTTGGTCCCAGTCAGGAAGAAGAACAGAGAAATCAAATTGTGCATAGACTCCCAAAACTTGAATAGGGCCTCAGAGAAAGATAACTATACAGTACCCTCACTGGATGAGGTATTGCAAATAGTTAATGGGTCTTCAGGATACAATCAGGTAATGTTGTAGTACGAATATAGGAACAAAAAAACTTTCACTACAAAATGGGGAACCTTTGCATACAAAAGAATTTTGTTTGGACTAATCAATGTCGGTGCAACATTCCAGCATGCCATGGATATTTCCTTCAAGGCCCTAATTAGAAAATGAATAATCATATATATAGATGATCTTATTGTGTTTTCAAAGAAAAGAGGGGACCACATCTCTAATTTATGCTTGAGGTCTTCCATAAATGCAAACAATTTGGAATTTCATTGAATCTAAAGAAGTGAAACTTGGGAGTTACGAAAGGAAAGATGCTCGGGCATGTGATTTTAGAAAATGGAATCTCAATATACCTGTTATCAACAGTTTTGCACCCTGCTGAATACAATATTCAGCAAACTACTGAAACATGGAAACCTCTTTTAGATGTGGGTGATCTTATGTGAAAGAGGAATCCCCAGAGTGAGCTAGTTCTCCGAATGATGAATTATATCCTAAAACAGCTTCTAAGGAAAAGGATGAGAATAACTAAACATAAAAACCTATTTCTAAAAGATGATTCACCAAACTTAAGTATTCAGACCTATCCACTCATAACAACTTCTCTATTACAGTAATCCTCACAATCTCATTAGCACACATCCCATCAATGATTTGCATGAAGATCTAGAAAAAAAATACAACATGCAACCTAAAACATGTAATTTTGAAACATCACTATTGTGCAGTTTTGCACACACGCCCCACTCAAAGTAGGGACCCTCTTTTTGCTCTAGCTTTTGGTGTCTTTTGGCCCCTTAATTTTATTGATTTGATTGCCTTTGGAGGTCCTTATAAGTTCATCTTGCTTGCCCAAGTGAGTTCCCCAGGTTGCCCTTTGAAAAAACTAAGTTTTGAGCAAAATTCAGGTTTTTACCCCAATCCGGGATTTTCTTGTCCGTCCGGATTTTCCTGGATTCTGCTCAAATTCCAGATCCGAGCGAAGTCCGGGTCTTTTCCTACATCTAGGATTTTCCGCCCAACCTAGATTTTCCCGAATTTCTTCAGTTTTCAGGAATGTGCCAAAAGTCCAAAATTTTATGCCATTTGCGGAAATCCGGTCCACCCAGATTTTTTTAGATTTTTTGCCAGGCTTTGTGCAAATTGAAATACTGGATTAAATTGATGAATTTGATGATAAATGCTTGACACCCCACGCTTAATTTGATATATTACACAATATTTCACACATTCTTGGTTCGTTTTGATGATCTATTGTTGAAATTTTTGCCTTATTCAGTAGAATCCTGTCTGGTTGGTTTTTTCCAGATTCTGGTCTGGAGTCTGCCTGACCTGGATTTTTTCAGATTTTCCCCTTGGTCTGGTTTTCTGAAATGGAAATTTTTCTGAAAATGATTATTTTTCCAAAAATGGAATTTTTTAAAAAATGATCCTGAAAATGAAAATTTCTTGAGATAAAAAAATTAAAAATAAAAATTTTCAAAAATGGAGAAAATTCTGAAAATGGAAAGTTTTCTTATAAAAATGTAAGTTTTTTAGAAAAGGTCAAAATTTTATTCGAATTTAATTTGGACATGTGGGCTATTAATGATGATATCTATTTTTCAGGACTAAACAAATATTAAAAAGGGGACTTGCGTATGGATTCATGCTAAAGAGGAAAATCTGGAAATGTTCAATTTAAATTTTCAAAGTGGGACCTGCCTAAGAATCCATGCCAAAACTGTCTACAGTTGGAGGACTTTCTAGAAGACACGTGAATTTGATCTTGCTGGAGATCGTGGGCCGACATGGATAATATTCGTGCATTTAATGCAAATCTTGTCCTATTTTGAAATTCTTCTACTTGACCTGTTTTGAGGCTAGTTATTGTTGTAAAATCTAATTAGGCCAACATGTTTGGGGGTTCTCTATAAATGACATTTGTGCCTCATTTGTAAGGGGGGAGGAAAAGATTAGGAGAAGATTTGATAGAGAGCTAATTTAGCAGTAGAGCAGAGGTAGAGGTTAGTCAATTTATGAGCAAGTGATGTAACAGAACACAGGAATTGTTGCTAAAATTTGGCGATTCGATACAATTGCAGACATTGTGATTCTCTGGTGATCTCTTTTGTGTTGACTTATCTTGCATGGTTCCTATGGTTCTATCTTTCAAATTGCTCAAGGTTGTTAGATTTAGATTTAAATCCGATTCAATGATGTTTATGATTTAATGTTCGAAGTGTTTGCAGCAATCCCTGGTCCATACTTTTTGTAGCTAGCTGATTGTTAGTTGCTTTGTAAAGTCAACCTGGACCTTTATATTCATTGTGCTTGGTTCAATTATGGAGATTTATTCATTTCAGCTGCAATTGGGTTGTCTTGGGTGAATGTTCATGATCTAAAAATCTTTAAAACCTTAGAAGATTGCAATGTTTCTGTAAGATTACAGATTAATCTTGGTCAAGTAGAGATTGTTTTCATTGGGATTGGTCCATTTCAAGTATTTTATCATTTGCATTGTTAATCTTAGGAGTTGGAATAGAATAGAATCTCTCTAAATCCTTATCTCTTTTGCTGTTTATTTTGAATCTGGGTTAGTTTTAGGATTGAAAGCATCACCATATTGTTGCATCTGATGAAATTCACTTCCAGCATTATTCATTTGTAAGGCCCCTTGTGATTACCAGTATTTTCACATATTATCTGAGTTGTTTATGCATTGTCATAACCTGACACCCGAGAGACCTTGGGGTGATTTTCAACAATTTATTGTTGAAGATTATCTTTCAAGAGAGATAGAATATCATTTTCTGTTTGAGTTGTTGCTGTGCATAAAACACCATCAACAATCACCTATAACAGCAAGACATAAAAGGATTTCAATTTGAAAACACAAGTACATCAAATTGCTATTACAAAATTTGAGACAAAAAATGGGAAGGAGAAATCTGATGCTCTATTAAAACTGGAAGAGTGTCAATTTGACAAAATTGAGTATCAAAAAGTTTACAAGCTTCCCAAAATGAGTAAGGGCAAGAAACTAATATGAACTACTAAGAATGGAGATTTGAAAGACTAAATCTATCAAAACTCTCAAGGAAACCCTAATCCGAGCTCATAAAAAGCTCAAGGAAAAAAGGCCTCAAATAAATTCAAAAACTACTTTAAAGCAGAAAAAAGCACCAAGCTTTTATGATTACACTGTCAAGCCTCTAAAAATAGGAAAACTCTACTTTAAAAGTTCAAAAAACACCTTATCTCTTCAAGATAAGTCTGGAATTTGACCAAGAGGAAAAATTAGTCAAAGATCTGCTAAAAATAGCAAGAAAACATAAAGCAATTAATAAAACATCGCTTTAATGCTTCTGCTTTACAAGATCCAGATTTTTTCAATTTTGTCTATTTTTGCAACTCAAAGTATAAATCTTTTGCAAAAATAAAGCTGCTTATTTCTCCATTACAATAATTGATTTTTTCCCAAAAAATCATAAAAACATACTATACAATCCTCTTCTTATCCAAACTCCTCATTGATTTATCATAGAACCAATTAAAATGAGAAACCCTAAAAAGGAATTAAGCACAAGGCATTCATAAATTTTTCTTAATTGCCTTTTAATTTAAAATGATACCCTAAGGAAAAGTCCATACTTTGCTAAGGAAAAACCATAAGTCTTAAAGACTTAAGACATCTCTCTAGCATAGAAATTTGGCCTAACATAATTAGTGATTTAGACTTAGGCTAAAATAAATCATAAGGAAGACACTATGAGTTCGGCCACCATATGATATTTGACATGTGCATTTTGAAAGGAAATCTAGAAAGTTCATAATGCTTCGAATTAGGGATTTGATCAAAATAGGGTCAAACCCTAATTATCACCATTTTGCACACGTGACTTGGAAAGAAAGAACTTCTGTCTGCATGAACAATGCCGCTATGATGGTGTTGGATTCAAACCCGTGTGCACAAAAATCCTCCTCTGTTCTCTAGTTGACCAAAAATTCTAGTGGGTAAGTCTGACTTTGAAGTATAATGGCTGTTCTACTTCATTATTTTGAATATCAAAACCCTAAGGGCATGGCTAGCATGAGTTATGTTTTAACTCTGATCTTTCTATTTTCCTTGACTTCTCCATGCCATTTGAGCTCAACTTCTATAGTCCACTCCATGGAAGCTCAACTTGTGCTCTTATTCTCCTTCGTTGTATAGAGTTAAGCTTAATTTAATGGTTTTTGTTACCTCTATTTTGGCCTTGAGGCCGTGATAAACACACTCTGATGTCTTTATTTTGCATCTTCAGTGACTTCATTTACTATTGTGTAAGCCCGACCTTCATTGTGGGCTCTATTCTACTGTGAGAGCTCGACTATCTCTTGAGAACTTGAATCCCTTGCATTCAGAAGATATCTACAGCTTAGGCCATGGATAAAGTGTCTACTTTGGCCTCGAACTGGTAACCTTCTTTAGCTTTCTTTGCTTCACTGAAAACTTTAAGGTGCTCCCTCTTGAAACGTAAATTTGGCCATGTTCAAGCCGCGCCAAAAGAGCACTATAAGAAGCATTTTTGTAGATTATGGGCTCGACCCAGAATAGTAAACCCCTATTGTGTTAATTTAATAACATTCTTGTTTGTGGGTATCACAAAAAGTTAAAAGAAATTGTATTTTTCTTCTTACTCTGAGGCTCGAACCAGCAATTTTGAGAGCTCAACCCTTGTTTCTAAAAACTTCATGAATTAGGCTTATGTTTTATGAATGTCGCTATAACTTACCATAGTCAGGGAGACCTCTTGAAGAGAGCTTATGTCTTGGAAAAAACTCCCTATTACTTCCTAGTCGCCAAGACAATATGCTTTCGGGGAGACTTCTTGGAGATAAAAAGGTGTCTTGGCAAAAACCTTTATTATTTCCTTCTTGTCGCCAAGACAATGTGTGGTCGGGGTGACCTCTTGGCGAGCATCCTGTGTCTTGGTGAAACTTTCATGCCTTCATCCTGTTGCCATGACATATCATTTTCGGGGAGACCTCTTGGCGATAAAAAGGTTATACCGAAAATCTTTATTACTCCATTCCTGTTGCCAAGATAGTGTGCTTTTGGGGAGACCTCTTGTAAATAACTTGTGTCTTGCTGAAATTATTTATTATTGTTTTCTTTTGCACAAGTTTGAAGCTAACCCTGAAATGGGTACTCGAAACCCTTAAGAGCAACACCATTTTTCTGCTTTTGATGCAAAACTGAAAATGGGTCTTTGGAACTATTGTAGAAAAATGTGTTTCCTCTCTTCTGAAACTTGATCAACTGCCATAAAGATTATCATTTTACTGCATTTTCAAAAGCAAACACTCATGTGGGTATTTGAGATTCAAAACTATAAATCCATCTATGAATATGAACTCGACCCAGAATAGGAACCCTAACATGAACTTCTGGAACAAAATAATATCATGGTTTTTTGCAGACCTTGAAAATGTTTATGTATAAGTTCACTGCGAAGAGAGGAAATTTCATGCTTGCATTCTCTGCTTCCTAATTCATATGCACAACTGATAACTTCAGAACTTTCTGGAAAGAAACTGCTTGCTCCTTCTTGAAACCTTGCACTGTTTGTATTTGTATTCTTGAGTAACATGGTACTCTTCATGCATTTTTATATTTCAATGACAAACTACTCTCAGAAACTGTTCTCTTTGATGATGAAAATTAGAACAAAACATTAAAGCATATGTATGCATGTTCACTATCCAAAAGATAAATACTGAACTGAAACTCACATGATATATTATTATAATCAACACATAAAATGAAGTAATTTTAGCAATTCCTGATGCAAATTTACTTAGTTAAATTTCTTAAGTGAACAAAACTCACTGTTCACCTGTAGCCTTTAGAAAGAAATACTAATCGTTATGAATGCACAGTTGGTTTTATTACTTGATGGATAACTCTATTTCACTCTTCCAGTTGTATTTCACTTTTTTTTATGTATATGATGAAATATCTTTCAAAACAACCCATTTAATGCATAGGGCAGCATGCCGAGCTCTACCCTTGTGGGAGCCCATTTTACTCCACATGCTTGGTCTTCGAATAATTGTTCCGCTTCATGACTTAACCTATACCTGCACAAGGAAACAAATAGTGTTAGCATAAAAAATGGAACATGTTGATTATGATGTTGATACTCCTCCTTCAGTTCACTTCTTCACACTGCACTTGATTGAATTTGATTGTTTCAATGCATTGCTAATAGTATATTGTACTATCGTAGGTGCATCATATGAGTTATGTCATAGTCAGAGCCACTGACACCCTTCTTTTCCTCTTACAGGTCGACGAAGTTCAAGATGATGAGTTGCACCATTCAATGTCAAGCGTTGATAATAGGAAATGATGAATATGTTGTTTCTTATATGTTCTCCTTTCGCATCTTCATTAGTGCATTGTGATGTTAGAAATGTATTGGAACAGTTATAGTTATATCCACGGCTTGTGTGGATCCTTGATTTCAATTTCTTCTTTTCAGTTGAAAAGAAAATGCATTTATGCAATGTTGTAATACTCATTCTAATTGTGAAATAAAATGAAGCCTTGTAAAAAATATGAGTTCTTTTCGAAATGAATAAAAGCATCTGAAATGCTATTTTGCACATGTACTCAATTTTATATTTCTTTTTTTCCTGCAGCATCTGAATGGCACTCTACAACTCCATCTTTATTTAAAATGCATAACTGTTACTTAATGGAAAAGTAATGTGAAACAACATTTAAAATCCAATCTGCAATTCCACTTAATGTTGAAAACAATCAGCCAAATCCTCTATTTGAGCTGAGGTGAAAAATATGTAATACCTCGAATGCATTCAAGCTATACTAAAAAATTCAACTTTTTGGGAGAAAAAAGGAACTTAAAATATTTCTTTGGGAGGATTAACTTCATTAGAAAGTTCATTATGGGCTTTGCTAAAATTGTGAAGCCACTAAATGTTATGTTGAAGCAGGATGCCAAAATCAAATGGACGTTGGAAGCCAAGTAGACTTTTGAAGAAATTAAGAAAGAAATCGTTGATGCACCCACATTGGTCAACCCAAACTATTTGAAGCCTCTTTACATTTATTCATTCGCTTCAGATCACTCTTGTGCTAGCATATTGACACAAAAGGATGATGAAGGGAGTGAACACCCTATTGCCTTTGTGAGTGCTCCTCTAAAAGATGCAGAGTTGAGGTATCATAGTGTTGAAAAGTAAGCATACACTTTGGTTAGAGGAGTTCAAAAATTCCATTATATCTTGAGAAATAAGGTATTCACAATTATGTCTGATCCAACAGTCAAGACTTTGCTAATGCAAAATGAACTAGGAGAAAGAAGGGAAAAGTGAGTCACCTTATTACAACAATATGACATGGAGATTCAACCCATGAAGTTGGTTCGAGGGTAAGCCCTCACTCAAACAATTTCCAAAACAATAGAAAAAATGGGACCCAAGCTCACAGTGCAACTGATGCAAGAGCATCCAATGGTGTAAGGGCAATCTTGCATCACCCAAAAATAGTTAAATTTCAAGTTTCTCAGTTTTTAGATGTTTTTACATTTTTGGATACCCTTTTTGTCATAATGAAATTCCCAATTTATGGTTTTTATTTTCTATTCTTGGGTTGAAAGATATTGAAGTTTTAGTTTCCCAAATTTGCACCTGAAAATCTTTCGAGTTAGATTTGAGGCACTTAGAGTTCCTGGATTGGCCCCAAAACTTGCCAAAATTGGTGTAGCTAATTTTGAACATTTTCTTGACTTCAAGACCTTTCCAACGATTCAAACTGTTTGCGAATCAAAGCCTCAGATCAAAAGTTATGGCCCCGGGAAGTTGGCACACTTTCTAGAAGATACAATTGCAAATGTTCTTTTGAAATTTGAACTTCAAATTATAATTTTTTGGCGCCAAACCACCTAAATTCAAATTTGAATGTTGATTTGGCTCCAAACAAAAGAGGAGCTCTATTTATGGGTAGGTTTCTAATTTTTGGGTAACTTTTTGGGGACAAGCTCGCATATTACGAAAGGGTGATTCTGTAACTTCTGTAACTTGCATGTGTTGTAGAACTTGGGGATTTGAGATCCTCTGCATGTAAGAAGCTCCATTTCTGAATAATAAAATTATTCTCTTGTTTGTGGGTTATTTTCTGTGTTTCGGGCTATGCCCTCATCAAGTGGTATTAGAGCAAGGTTTTCTTGAGCATGTGGATAGATCGCCGATCGTGAGGCAGTTCACACCAGGACCATGGTTGTGGGTCAAGGTCAAGAAAGATTCCTCCAAGAGTGATGCCTGGTAGGCATGGTGGTGCCAGAGGTGGTCGAGGTGGCAGAAATGTTGGTGGAAGAGATGCATTGGCAGCCCTCCAAAGACAGATTGATGCATTACAAGAGCAGTTCAAAAGAGGGTTAAACCTGAGGGAGGAAAGTGAGGATGAAGGAGATGAAGAAGGTTCAAATGTAGAAGAGGAAGAAGAAGCAATTTATCAAGACCAAATGTGGCTAATAAGGGCCATTTCAAAGATTAGGAAAAGACCTAGAGCAGAAGTCCCTAGTTATTCTGGAAGTTTGAACCCGGAAGAGTTGATTTTCTGGATCAACGAGCTAGAAGAATATTTTGAGTATGAGGAAATAGAGGACCTAGATCAGGTTAAGTTTGCGAAAATGAAGCTGAAGGGCCATGCCAGTATTTGGTGGAAAGAGGTCCAGTTGGAAAGAAATCAAAGAGGAAAAGGCAAGATCACCAGATGGGATCATGGTTGAAAATTGAAGAAGCTGTTCATACCCGGTGGACTACGAGTTAGATCACATTGAAGAAATTGCAAGGGTTGAAGCAAGGAAGTAGATCTATGAAAGAATATCTAAAGATTTTCACAAGATAATCATCGAGAATGGGCCACGAGAGGCCAATAAGGAGAAGGTAGCGATATCTTAATGGGTTACGACCAAGCATTCGAGAGGAGTTAAGCCTTAGAATGACCACCATTGAGGATGTGTATCGATTTGCTCTGAAGGTGGAAGAGAAGTTGAACAAAAGATTTGATGGAAAGCAAAATGATAAGGAGGTCAAAGTGGAAGGCGTTGGAAGACCTTGAGGGGAGCGAAATGATGATGAAAAGAAAAGTGAAGATGTGGGTACCAACCAAAGCCAAAGAATGACAACTTCTACCACCCTCATAATCAAAATATTGGTGATCAAAGAGGTAGAGGATGAGGGAGATATGGACAAGGATCTGGAAGAGGTGGTTTCAAAAGAACGTGTTTCTAGTGTGGTGAAGAAGGGCATTGAGCCTATGAATGTCCACAACACTAAGGAAGGGTAGAAAAAAGGCCAGAAGGTCATGGAAGGGTTGTGCATGCAGATGAGGAGGCCCAATCTAAACATTCAGATGATGCTGAAAGGGGAGAAGCCCTAGTGATTAAGAGAGCCCTGGTGACTGAGGAAAAAGAACCAAAACAGAGGAAGAATTTGTTTCACACAAGGTGCAAGTGTGAAGGAAAATGTTGTGATTTCATTATTGACGGTGGGAGTACCGATAATTTGGTGTTAGAAGAGATGGTCACAAATCTGAAGCTGAAGAGGGAAAGGCACCTGCATCCGTATCGGATTGCCTGGTTGCAGAAAGACCACAAAGTTTTGGTCAATGAGCAATGCCTAGTAAAGTTCAAGATCGGGAGCTACCATGATGAGGTACTCATGATATCATCCCCATGGGTACATGTCACATGTTGTTGGGGAGGCCATGGCGATTCGATAGGCGAGCTATACATGATGGCCATGCAAACACTTATTCCTTGACAAAGGATGGGGTTCGTCACAAGTTGAAACCCCTAAAGGAGACCAAAGAAAGGTATCGCGATAGTGCTAGAATTTGTTATGTAGATGGAAGAAAATTTTTAGAAGGTATGAATCATGGCGTATGTTATGCATTGATTCCTAGCATGAGTAAAGAGGATAGTGAGAAGGTTCCAGAAGAAGTTTCTAGGATGTTGGATGAGTTTAGGATATTGTTTCTGATAATGTACCTGAGGGTTTACCACCAATAAGGAAGATCAGTCATCAGATTGACTTGATTCCTAGAGCCAATTTTCCAAATAAGGCAGCTCATAGAATGACTCCGGCAGAAAATGAGGAGTTGAACAAACAAGTTCAAGAGTTATTGATAAAGGGTTTGATATGGGATATTTTGAGTCCATGTGCATTACCTGCACCAAAGAAGGATGGGGAGTGGAGGATGTGTACAGATTCTGAGCCATAAACAAGATAACAATCAAATACAAATTTCCCTTGCCAAGGATGGATGACTGATGGACTATTTGAGTGGAGCTCATTCTACAAAAGATTGATCACGAAGAGTGGATATCACGAGATCCGGTTCGAGAGGGAGATGAATGGAAGACTACCTTCAAGACCAAAGAGGGCCTGTACAAGTGGTTAGTCATGCCTTTTGGGCTAACCAATGCACCGAGCACATTCATGCAGCTCATTTTATAGAAAGTTCATTTAGAACTTCAGTAGTATTTGTGGACCCCTGACTGAAACAATGAGAGGGGATAGAAAAGAATTCAAGTGGAGCACTAGAGAGGCAAAAAGTTTTGAACTGTTGAAGCAGAAGGTGACAGAGCAACCTGTTCTAGCCCTCCCAGATTTCAACAAGGTGTTTTAGGTGGATTGTGATGCCAGTGGTTGTGCCATTGGAGCAGTGTTGAGCCAAGAAGGTAAGCCCATTGCATATTTCAGTGAAAAGTTAAATGATGCCAAGAGAAAGTATTCTGTATATGATCAGGAATTTTATGCAATAGTTCAAGCATTAAAGAAATGGAGACATTATTTGTTGCCGAAGGAATTTGTTCTATATACTGATCATCAAGCCTTGCAGTACCTAAATAGTCAGGAAAATTAAATCAGAGGCATATGAAATGGGTAGAGTTTTTGCAGAGTTATACATTTGTTTTGAAACATAGGAGTGGGAAGTCAAATAGGGTTGCAGATGCCTTAAGTAGGAGGCATACATTGATGACAAAGATGTAGATTGAAGTGGTTGGCTTCAATGAACTTAAGACACTGTACGCAGAAGATCCTAATTTTGCAGAGGCTTAGAAAGCTTGCAAGGAACCTGTTACAGTGGACAGAACAAGGTGGCTGGATTTCATAATCCAGGATGGCATGTTATTTAAGGGAAGTCAATTATGTATCCTGAGGAGTTCCATGAGGGAGAACCTGATAAAGGAGAAGCATAGTGGAGGAATGGCAGGACATTTTGGTCAGGATAAAACCATTGCCATTATCGGTGAGCATTACTATTGGCCTCAATTGTCACAGGATGTGAAAAAGTTTGTACAAGGCTGCAGGGTATGTTAGATGGTTAAAGGAGTGAATTAGAATACAGACTTATATCAGCCCTTACTTGTACCAGAGAGGCCGTGGGAGGATATAAATATGGAATTTGTTCTTGGTTTACCAAGGACACAACGAGGGAATTATTCAATCTTTGTGGTGGTTGATAGGTTTTCAAAGATGGCACATTTCATTTCATGTCAGAAGACCCATGATGCAGTCCACATTGCTGACTTGTTCTTCAAAGAGGTGGTGAGGCTACATGGTATGCCAAAGAGTATTGTTTCAAATCGTGACACCAAATTTGTGGGGTACTTTTGGAGGACCTTGTGGAAGAAGCTGAAGATAGAGTTGAAGTTCAGTTCTGCACACCATCCACAAACAGATGGACAAACAGAGGTTGTTAATAGAAGTCTGGGTAACCCACTGAGATGTTTGGTAGGAGATAAACCCAAGGGATGGGACTTGATCTTACCCTAGGAAGAATTTTCTTACAACAATTCTATCAACAGAAGCACTGGTAGATCACCATTTCAGATTGTGTATGGGGGTAGCCCCAGAACAACTCCATAATTGAGGAAGATGGACCAAGAGAAGAAAATAAGTGCTGAAGTTGAAATTTTGTAGAACACATTAAGGATATACATGAGAAGGTAAGAGAACATATTAACAAGATGAATATGCAGTATAAGGCTAAGGCAGATCAGAAGAGGAGGTATAAGGAGTTTCAGATTGGTGATGAAGTGATGGTCCACTTGAGGAAAGAAATGTTTCCAGTGGGAACATATAACAAATTGAAGATGAAGAAGTTCAGTCCCTGTAAAATTTTGAAGAGGTATGATTCAGGGAATGCATATGAGGTAGAGTTGCCAGATGGATTCAACATTTCTCATGTGTTCAACATTTCAAATTTGATAGAGTATCATGAAGGTGGCATAGAGGAAGTATCAATGATGGAACATTGTGGGATTCCAGCACCTATTTCAGAAAAGGAGGAGATTGAAGAAATCCTGGATAGTCGTGTGGGAAGGAATACCAGGAACAGGCAGTATGAAGAATATCTGGTGAAATGGAAAGGAAGGCCTGTTGAAGATTCATCCTGGTTGCCTAAGGCAGAGGTTGACCGTTTGATTTTTCCTCCACCATCTGAGACGTGACAGGGTCACTTCTCAGATTACCCTAAGTGTCTGATGCAGGAGCATTCAGTGGTGTAAGGGCAATCTTGCATCACCCAAAAATAGTTAAATTTCAAGTTTCTCAGTTTTTAGATATTTTTATATTTTTGGATACCCTTTTTGTCATAATGAAATTCTCAATTTATGGTTTTTATTTTATATTCCTAGGTTGAAATATATTGTAGTTTTAGTTTCCCAAATTTGCACTTGAAAATCTTCTGAGTTAGATTTGAGGCACTTAGAGTTCCCGGATCGGCCCCAAAACTTTCTGAAATCAGCGTAGCGGATTTCAAGCACGTTATTGACTTCGAGATCTTTCCAACGGTTCAAATGGTTTGTGAATCAGAGCCCTGCATCAAAAGTTATGACCCCGGGAAGTTGGCGCACTTTCTAGAAGATACAATTGCAAATGTTCTTTTGAAATTTGAACTTCAAATTGTAATTTTTCGGCTCCAAACCGCCTAAACTCAAATTTGAATGTTGTTTTGGCTCCAAACAAAAGAGGAGCTCTATTTATGAGTGAGTTTCTAATTTTTGGGTAACTTTTTGGGGGACAAGCTCGTATATTGCAAAAGGGTGATTCTGTAACTTCCTGTAACTTGCATATGTTGTAGAACTTGGGGATTTGAGATCCTCTACATGTAAGAAGCTCCATTTTCTGAATAATAAAATTATTCTCTTTTTTTGTGGGTTATTTTATGTGTCTCAGGTTGTGCCCTCATTAGCAACAATATCAACTGGAAGATGTTTCTCTCGGAGAATGCTATGACAACATTGTCTACTATTTATTGAACAACAAGTGTCTGTCTTGACTGAAAGTAGTACAAAAGTGTGCTCTAAGACTAAAGAGCAACAAATACATGCTACAAGGATCTATATTGTACAAGAGAAATCATGAGGGAATCTATCTCAGATGCCTCAGAAAAGAGGAAGCAGCTAGAGTATTGAAAGAATTCTGGGAATGTGCAAGATCATCATAGAAACAATAGGCCCTTAAATGGTGATAAAATTTAGAAAAATCAGAGTTAGACAACTTGACGTAAAAATTTGAATAAGTTACCTTATATTATTTCCAGAATATGTAAAAATAGAATCTATAGCAAATTGAATGTAGTTTCTAAACTACTAGGTTTATTTTTTTTTTAAATCTATTTGGTGAAAATTTAAAATTTCAATGCAGTAGCACTCAAATTTCAGGGAAAAAATAACAAGTAGGTGTCTGTATAACCACCCTAACCACAATAAAATGATAATATTTTTTTATAAGATTTTAGATATAAGTAGAGGACTTATGTCTCGATGTGATGCATATTTTTTTGTAATTTTTTCCAAGTAAATAATTAATTATGAAATTTTTATTACAATTTTTAAAATATATTAAAAATCATATGTCTGACCACCTTAACTTGGTCAAAAATTCATAATTTTTTTTTTTTAAATACTATAGTATGTGAAGCATAGAATGTGACACATATTTCAGATTCAAAAAATTTGATACTATTTGAAAGCTATAAAATATTTTCAATCAACCTATCAATCAGGACTTTTATCATAATTCAAATACAAAATGAATAATAATTACTTATTAAATTCAAAGTAAAGCATAATTTATATTAGTGGAAAGTTGAGAATCTCCTTTAAAAACCATTTTTCGTTTCATCAATTTTGGGGGAAAAAAAGTCATTAGCCACATACTCGACACATACCCATCATATTGCTACTTTTGGCCCATCATGATCCTGCACATACCCTTCCATGACAAATTTGGCACTGGCCATAGATCTGACCCTTCAACCACTCACCATATTTTGTGGGTTGGGTACTACTAGCTGAATGTGTTTAAAGATGCACATAACCATGCCAGAACTTGTCGCATTTTCCAAACTGTTGCTGCCAGAGAAAGAAATGTTGTTGTCTCATTACAACCAGTGTTGGAGGTAAGGTCGTTCACTCAATGGGGACTCAAATTCATTGGTCTAGTAAGCCCACCATCCTCTAGAGGCCATAGGTACATTCTAACTACTTTTGATTATTGCAGTAGATGGACATAAGCATTAGCATGTAGACAATGCACTACTGAAGTGGTTATTAATTTTTTAGAAAGTTTTATATTGAATCACTTTAGTTGTCCATTTTCCCTTGTGTGTGATAATAGCCCCACTTTTTCCTCGCTTAAGTTTGCTAGTTGGTCCTTCAATTATGAGCTTGCACTTAAATTTTCTTCCAACTATTACCCTCAGGGAAATGGCCTAGTTGAGTCAACAAATAAGAATTTGATAACTATGATCAAGAAGCTACTCGAAAAGAATCCCAAAGACTAGCACATCCAGCTATGTTTTTACCTTTGGGAAGATTGTACACACCATAAGGCTACTCTAGGTGATTCCCCATTCCATCTCATCTATGACTTAGAACCTATCTTTCCTTTCCACCTAAAGATCCCCACACTTCAGTTTATTAACATATACTATGAGGAAGGAGACCACAAAGAAGCCCATTTAGCTGAGTTGTTGCATTTAGAAGAAGTTTTTGACTGAGCAATTGAATTTTTTTATAAACACCAGGGTGTAGTTAAAATATGGTTTGATCATCGAGCCAAAGTAAAGGCCTTTAGGATTGTTGATTTAGTCCTTTTTTGGGACAAGGCCCATGAAAAGAAAGGGGTACATGAAAAATTTGACAAGTTCTAGCTTGGCCCCTTTCAGATCTTAGAAATTTTAGGAGATAATGCCTTTCACCTCAAGAAACTCATTAGAGAGGATGTCTCGTTGCTTGTCAATGGAAAGCATCTCAAACATTATTTCCTTGCCTAAGTTGTTCTATCTCATCTTTGTATATAATTGTATATAGGTTAGTTTATGTTCTTTTTGCTTGCTGCTTCACTTTACCTTGCTTTCCTAGATCCTATTTTTGTTGAGGGTGTTCCTTTGTTCTTGATGCAGTGGTTGTGCTTGGTGTATCTGATGGTCTACTTTTCTATTCAATCCTATTTATTCTCTTGATAAATCTTCATCGTTAACCATCAATTTTTGACCACTCTCATGAAGCGGGTTTCCTTACTTGAATCTTGACTTGACCTAGGACAAAACCCTTGGTTGAATATTTTCACATTTATCTCATATCACACACAAAACTACACTTTAAATGTTTCTAATGAGCTATACAATAACTGTTATGAGGGTTGGGCAAGTGAAAATTCCTAAGTCTGCTCCAGTGACGACTATGATTCCAAACCCATATTAAGATTCAATTCTTACAAGGTTGAAAAAAAGAAAAGAGTACCAAAAGAAAATATTCAATAAAAGAAGAGAAAGAAAAGTGTTAAAATGAGTGACTATGTGGGTGTGTGAGCAACTCTATTGGGGCTATGGATGTCCAGTTGACAATAGAGCAATGTTCATCGAGTCACAGTGAAAACTCTATTAGGGCTATGGACGCTTGACTAGTAGTGAAACAATTTCCAAGTTACTTTTGGGGTTAGAAAACTTATGTAGCTTGCATTGGATGATTAACAGTTGTTCATTATGGTCTCTGAAGAAAGGAAATGAACTCACTATGCACACAATTTTGAGATATCCTCGTGACTTGATCAATTGAGGACCTTGTCCTCCTTTGAGTTTTTAGTTCACTTATGGAAACTAGCTTCTGGTCTGCGAAACTAAAGATTTTGGGTTATGAATGAATATTTACCCTTAGAATGCTCAAAAGCATTCTCCCAATAGAGTCACCATTTGTTGTGCCTATAACACACACACCCTATTCAGATCAGGGACCCCCTTTCTCCTTTTTCCTTTGCTGGGTCACTTTTTCCCTTCACCTCACTTTATGTGCCCCTAATTTTGAGCTTAAAGTGGTCAGGAGCCCTAAAGTCATCATTCTTTAGTTGACCAAAATTGTGACACCCCCTTGATTTGTTATGTTTTTTGATAACTCAGATACTTTGTTAGACTATGTTTTATGTTGTGGCTATTCTATTGCTGACAGTGGAGCGATGATAGAGTTTATTGATGTGATGACACATTATATGCATAATGATTTTGTTAATATGCTTTATGTTTGCATAGATACTTAGTTGTGATGACATTACTATATTTGATAATCGTAATTTAATTGATATATTATCTTGTCAGTTGATGTGACATTATATTGGTGAAGAGAACAGTATTGCATCACTCACTTGTGAGTGCCCTGTGATTTCCGCGATTCTCTCTTCACGGTGTGTATGATTTACTATCTGTATACATGTGCGACATTTGTTTGTTTGTAGGATTGCAGGTACATGACATTAGCTTCACCCGGTTTCACAGGTTTGAACGTGTCCACTACTCAACAATAATATTGGGAGATAGTAACAAGCTACCTAGTCATACCTTTACCCTAGTACAGTGTGTCGTCAGTTTGAGTTTGGTCTTAGTTTTATCATTATTGTTCTGGGTATTTTATTCTTGTGCAAATTTAATTTGGTAGATTAAAGGTGTATTTAATTTAAATATTTAATTAATTGAATTATTGTTGTGAGTGCTTTAGAATAAATAAATAAATAAATTTAATTTAGTTATGTTATTGAGAAAATTTTATTATTTAAATAAACAGTAATTAAATAAATAAAAATATTTAAATTGGTTGCAATTAGTAAATTGTTTTATTTTATTTAAATACATGTGAATGGAAAATATCTGAGTTGTTGAGGGAAAAGATATGTTGTTTGAGATAACTGTAAGTTAGGAATTTGTTATCTAGTTGTTGAAAAGTCATTCTCGGAGGAGAGATTTGAGAAAAGAAAAGAAAGTTGTTTCACAGGAATTTTTGTGTGGGTTGTTGAAAATTGGGAGGAAATTGTGGATCTCTCTCAAGATTTGTTTTAAGATTTTATTGTAGAATTCTTGGCTGTGTATTGTGTGTTTTCTAGAAAGAGGCAAATTTACTGGAGGAAGTTTTGGCTACATTGACAATTTGAAGTTACAGAGAAGCTCGACAACAATTTTCGAGACAACAGTTTCTTCTGGAATAGGTTCCTTTACTATTTTTGTGAATTTTGTATTGAAAAGTTATTTTATTACCGTAATGCAAATTGGAAATGTTTAGGAAAAAAAAATTCATTATTGTAGAAGCTTTTGTTTTTTTTTTAAATATTGTCGTGAAAATTGAACCTCTGTAGAAGAACATATTTAGATACTCTGTTTAAATTGAGTATTTGAAATAGATTTATATAGAAGAAAATTATAGTGTAATTATTGAACCTTTGTTGAATTTAAATAAAAACTTAGAAACCTCTTCCTGTGAAAATAGAATTTATTCTTCTATAGAAAATGGTAAATTACCGTTGAAGATTTAGATCCTTGTAGAGAATAATTTTTAACACAATAGAAAATTCAAAGAAAAATATTTGAGGAATTAGAAAGCCTCTGTAGGATTGAAAATGAAATCTTCTGATAAATTTGAGAAAACTAAAATAATTGGAAACCTTTGGTAATTTGAAAATCAAATAGGAGAGATAGTGATCCACTAAATTAATCATAACTTGAAATTTACGAACTAAGTAGGGCTGAATTTTTTATATGTTTTAAATGACTTTATTATGCACCTTCATTAAAAAATTCAGAGAAACTCATATCCGAAAACAAAAGTTATTAAATTCGCAACAGACTGGTTTTATGATTAGGATTGTTTGAAAATTGTAAATTAATATATATATTTATTTAAAAATATATATTAGAAAAATTGCATATAATTTTAGTATATTTAAATATAAATATATTTAAATGTATTTTTAAATAGGTGCATGCACATGCATAATTAGATATTTTAAAATGAACATTAGAAAAGAATAATTAGATTATGTAATTAGAATATATATATATTTATATATTTATATATATATATTTATTTATTTATTTAAAAATGATATTTATTTAAATGAATATTATGTTGTTAATTAATGCATGCAATGCACAAGTAGGTGTTTTATAATAAATTGATTTTATTAGAAAGATTGAATATTTAATTAATGAAATTGAGTTACGTATTAAGAGCAGTTGAGATTTGGAAGTGGAATATTTAATTGTTTCATTGTTAGTTTATTAAATCGAAATAGTATTTTGGATGAAATATTTTAATATGCAAGAATTGATTGTAATGGATTTAGGAAATCCGAAGGATAGTATTTGTTATTTTCTTGAATTTTATTTGAAAAACACATGTTTCTGTAATTGTGTACTTGGGGAAGTATTTGTCATTATGTGAATTTGAGTCTTCCAGAGTTGTAATTGTGAAAGGGTTGTGGTAACTTTAGTTCACCCTTTAAGTTTCTTGGGTAGTGCACGTATTGGGTTTCTATATTGGACATCCGTCAAGATGTGTTACCTTTTGAGGTGTATTGGTTATTGTTATTTGTTCTTAGTGCACTGTCTAAGAACAAATAACAATAACCAATACACCTCAAACTAAATGTCAAGACAACTCATGTGTTACCTTTTGAGTTATGTGTTGTCGATAGGGGAGTGGCTTTCAGCGAGGGTCGGAACACAAAGTGGTCCCAGGACAACTCATGTGGGAGTTAATATAATCAATTGGGAATTAAATAATCTATTAGCTTAACACATATAACAAGATATTTAGCCTCGCTTATTGGCTCAAGGGTTTGTATGAGACTTGAGATGAGTTGGGAAGGCCTAGAATGGCTAGATCATTATCTTATCTTCTCGAAAGATAACTGATTCCGCACTGGTGTGCATGTGGGGCCGGAATCGTAAGAGGTTACCAAGATAACCCTAAAGGGGGGTCAGGACCTAGGAAGATCTCCTTTGGATAACCAATGCAACCTTTGTGATGACACTCCTATGTCAATAGTTAGTTTACTATATTGTGTTGGTAATTGATTTTGTGATTCTGGAAGCAATGTGACTCTAGTTCTTGTTTATCTATTTTGTGAGTATTTTTGTATATTGCATGTGTCTAGAGGTAATAGGTTGTCTTTGTTTCCTGTTACTATCTCCTAGCACGGGGGTTGGGCCTACGAGTACCAGATGGTTGGGTGGCGTGCATCTTACACTGTTGAGTTTCTTTTCCTGTTCGTGATGGTGAGATCTTTTTGTTCGAGAAGCTTGTGTGGTTCTCTTGAGTTGTTCTTCTCTTTCTTCATTGTAACTGTGGTTCATTATGTATAATTGTAATACCTCATTTGTATCAAGGTGAACCTTTGTGATGCAATTGTAATAATATTTATGATCTATTCAATATTGGATGTAATGGTGTTGTATCTGTGGAAATATATTCAATACATTTTTATGTGTTAGATTTATCTTGAAATGGTTTAATGCTTTGTTGTAAGTTGTATCTTGAGTTTAATATTCATATGCTATGGTTGGTTAAATTTTATAAGTAATGATGTTCACATGTAGACGCGTTGCGTAGCCTAGAGGATGTATGTGGTTAGAGTAGGATACTTTACTCATCTTGTTTTAACTTTAAGGAAAAATAAATAGTTGTGCTTCCGCAGTATTGCATCGTCCTCTAGGTTACAGGATGGGGTTTTACAAAAATTCACCACCCTAAAATTTTCTAAATCTTTAGCTTTTGAAGGGTTTCCCTAGTAGGTTTCCCTTAGTATTTTTCTCTAGCATCCTCCAGCTCCTACGAGTCCATGGCTATGGGATTCCTTCTATGCAATGTTGTTATATGTTTTTCTTTCAAATTTTGGCCAACTCGACACGTTTTCCCATATGGCAGGTCCCACAACCTCCTTCACCATCACTTCCTATCCATTCGTTAAATGGAAAAACCATGGGGTCATCCTGCATTGTGGGCTCTGTGCTTCTCGCTACCGGTCTATCAAATTTCATGCCCAGCTACTCCACCAGCCACTGTACCTACATTTATTGTGGGTCATTAATGAGTTCTTTCCTATAAATAGCCCACTCGACCTGTCATTTTCACCGACCAAGTTTGAAATCTATCAAAGAGAAGAATGACAATCAAACCTCCTATTCCTGCATTGCACTTGCTCAAATCTAAAGCCCGATCTTCATTGATTTTCTTTGGGATCTCTAGGTGAGTCCGTTGTTAGTAACTTGAAATGTGTCTTTTTGTGAATTAAATTTTTTAAAATTAATTGCGAAATCTTAAGAGAAACCCTTAATTCCATCCTGCAGCCATCCAAGATGTTAATTCCACACCCCAAAACCATTTAAAATTTGATTAAAACATTCAAGTGATGCCCTTTAAGTTAATGCAGAAGTTTGCTCCATCGGTGTCATTCTTCATAGAGCGCTAACTTCTCTACTGCTCATGAGCTCCCCATCACTGTCCCAGTTGAAGCCCAAAATGCCAAAATGTTTAGCGAAAAAAACCTAAGTCTTTGTGCCCTTGTGACTCTGCTAATTGACGCCACCGCATGAGGGCTTCCCTTGTCTTGTGGCCATTCCCAAATAGATTACCTTTACCTAAATCTTGCATTGTGGGCCCCGCACGAATTACCTTTGTTGAATACCGAAAATGCGCCAAGTCTTCATCTATGGGCCATTCCTTGTGAGTTAATGCTTGTAGACCACCACTTTATAAATTTCATTCTCTAATGCCTGGGCCAAAGCTCCTCCCCGCATCATGGATCGTGTTGCCTTGTTAGCCCTTCCCCATTTCCATTGAGTGAAAAAATACCAAGTCATTCCTTGTGGGCCATCTCTTGTAGGTTGTTGACCACTCTTTGTTGTTACCTTAAATTCCACTCACTAACGGTGAATTCAATCCTTCCACTTGCATCATGGACTCCACGGTCCTCCTCACCGCTCCAATTTCCTAAACAAAAATACCAAGGTAAAACTTTCCTTGTGGGCCTATGTCTATGAGGGTCTGTCTACAAACTACCTTGCCTCCTTTGTCATTCTAGGATTCTAAGGAGCCCCATCTTCCCACGCTGTAGACTCCATCTGGGTCGCTTCCCTCCAAGACCTTCATGAAAAAAACCAAGTTTAGGTGCCATGCCGGCCTTTCCTTGCTAACTATCATCTCATCTCCGTTGTTCCTAATGGCCATCACACAACGGTCATCTGCCAGTTCTTCCCTGCAAGTTCCAAATTGATCAAATCATGCAATTCCAAGCTAAAACCATCCAAAGACCTTGTGCTTCCCGCACTACAGAACTCCTCATGTAGGTTTATGTGCCCTATTCTCCATCTCTCAATGACGGAGCCCTGAATGTACATGAAGCCTCCTACCCCTGCACTCCTTGATTCCTCATAAGCAAGGTGATTAATTAAGTAGCCCCAAAGACCTTAAAACTAATTTTTTCACATGCCAAGGGCCTCCTTGGAGATCTTGACCATCGAGTCCCTACTATAGAACTTTGACTATGGGCAGTTGTCTGTGGGTTACCATGACCCCGACACCGTCCTACTCCTAATCACTGCTAATGCATCCCAGCCCAGGGAAACCCACATCCCTAGGTCCACATTCCTATATCTAATCCAAATAAGCTTTGAATGATTAATGTTGGTGAATTTCAAGATCTCCTAGTGTTGAATTATTGGATCTAACCCTCATTCTGCATGATTTGACTAATGTTTCCTTGATTTTATATGAATGCACTTACTTCATATGTGTATGTATAATTTATGAAATCTGTTGTAGGTCCATTAGGGAATTCAATCAAGAAAGAGAAAGGAAAGAAGCCTTCAAAAGTATCAAGAGGGAAGGAGGAGAAATATTAGATAAAGTACCAATTCCATGGGGTGGAATGCACATCTAAAATCACCTCCACCTAGGCTTCTATATCAGATACAAACCTCAGGCATGTGGATATAGATGAGTTTTGACAAAGGGTAATGATCCACCGTATAATTGAAAATGCATGAAAAATCAAAAAGAGTGGTCTTGCTAAGGCAGCTGGCTTTCCTCCCACGCTTGTGGCCCTAGAGTTAGCTATGGTATGCAGGGAATGCTACCATAGTAGTAGAAAGGTCATCGATCATGATGGAAAAGTGTTGGTAGATCTGTCTACAAGGTCTATAGGCCAAACATTCCATATTCCCACATTTGATGTCATGGAGGAAACAAAGAAAGAATATTTCAATAATATGTGGAAGATAGACCCTCTAGCATTCAAGAAACTGATAAACCAACACTGGTTGAAGGAGAAGAGGGGTAGTGCTACTAAGGTTCCATAGGAACTGTTTAGAAGTGACTTCTATGAGGAGTACCATGACTTAATCACTCAGCTGAGTAGGGTAATGGGCCTCCCTACTGCTACCTTCTTTTAGGAATGGATGTTGTACTTCATCAAGGAGATCATATGTGTTAAAACAAGTTCCATTGGAAAAAAATCATTAGTTACAACATTCATAACCAGCTTATGGCTATGAAGAAAATGTCCAAGTTCTACATGAGCTCCTACGTAGTGTACCTCTTGGCAGAGCCATTCCCATACAAGGGCCTCTTTTTTGCAAACATCCTAGAACCAAGAAAAGGAGAACTCAAAGTATACAACCACTACCCTCAACTACAATATAGAAACTTCAAGAGAGAGTATTGGAGGGTAAATGATGCCTTTATTTAACACATCACTAGACTCCTTTGGGGAGGCTCTAAGAGAAGAGTCTCGCATAGTGTTAGAGCTTTCATTTGGAGGTTTGGGTATCTGTTTATACAGTTCCCAAAATTTACATACATTAGAATAGAGGGGTTCTTTGAAAATCCCTACAAGCTACCACGATAACCGAATGACCGAATGATCTTGTTGGGAGTCTCCATATAATTGTAGAATTCCCATGCCCTACTAAGTGACAAACATATAGTGAGGATCCTATATCCCCTAACCTTTGGGAAAGGAATGTATTCCACACCCATTTCCCAATGAGCTGAGTTTTCGAAGAAGGAGTTGGTGGAATATAATATGGACCTTCATACAAATCAAGGGAGATTGGACTTGTATGGGAAATTAAAGAAATGGGTTGGGAGATAGTATGATCATAGGCCACATGTTAGGGACTTGTAGGCCAATTTTAAAGATGATAAGGAAGTGCGAATGAGGCATCATATGTGGATGACGACCCAATTTGTGAGGTCAATAAATTTGTTTTTTGTACCCAAGTAGTAGAAGAAGATGATACCTTTATTGATTAAAGGTTCAATGTTGTGGCCAACTTGACGCTACCATTGATAGATTGGGATGGAGAAGAGGTCATTGACCTCGATATAGTAACATGACTAGTTGAAAACAAAACAAGGAAATGAGTAGATTCCCAAATTGTCTGGCTTAAGGTACAGGGTGTTGTGTTGACCTACAACAAGCTTGAGGATGAGCTCGAGAGTGAAACTGATAGTGGAACAACTATTTCCCCAACAAAAGAGGCACCTAAATCTCCTTTAACAACAAGATTGAAGAAAATAAAGGATGGGCCTGAGCTCCATCCCAAGTGCAAGGTGTATACCTGGAAGGCTGCGGAGGGAGAACCTTTGAAGAAAGCAAAGAAAGTAGGAGGATTTGTAAGTGAGATGCCCACAATTGAAGAGGACCCCTAGCATGAAGGAGAAGAAGAAACTGAGTTGCTACATTCACCACCTACCTCCTCCACTCCTGCCACTATTTCTACCATTGCCACTCCACCTCATGTGTCTCAGGAACTACCTATTTCCTCTTTGCCTACCTGGACATCTCAGTCCACCTCGCTTCCACCTCGCCTATGGCCCCAATAATGGTATTGGATTCCTCCTTGGCCATAACATCCCCACTGTCATCTTCCTCACTACATCCATTGCCCACTTTCTCTTCCCCAATGCCTACAATTTCCACTAACATTATGCCTCCTCTCACCCTGCTAGATGCTTTTGCAAAATACATGCAAGGAATACCTACTAAAATCTCTAGAGTGATAATGAATCCTATAGTTCAGGCCTTAATGGCCTAGATTTCTCCTAGCCTACCCATTCCTCTACCACCTATAGAGCCACTAAAGATGGAGGCCACCATGCAAATATCTGAATAAATGGAGAAATGCCAAAGGGAGGCTGCAAAAGGTATGGTTGAAGAGCTCGAGGACCCCTTTAAAGATGATTATTTTGAACACCCAAAGGGTGGACTAAACATAAACTTAGACAAGGTGGTGTCCAATGAAGAAAAGTCACACTCTTTGGAGGAAGATATGGAGGCTATTAATGTGAAATATATCATAAAAACCTTAGATCAAGAATTGGAAGAGGAGTTGTCCTAGCAGCTCAAGGATGAAGGAGAAAAGGGTGACTTTAAGAAGCAACTTTCTGAAGAGAAAGATGATACTAATTTCAATGTGGAGATACTCAAAGAGCCTCCAAGTTAATTGGAAAAGACAAGGGCCCTATCCAAGAAGAGGAAGTACCTCCTGAAAAGTAAGAAGAGGAGAAAGAAGAAGATAAAGAAAGAGAAGATACACCAAAGAAGATCCTTAAGCTTGAGCATCATGTCGAGCTCGAACAAGAAAAGGGAGACATACCTCAAAAAGAGGATGTCACTAAAGAAAACCTAGCCACTGTTGAGCTGGACAAGGAAGGGGCTATACAAATAGAGGACTCAAATGAAGAAGAGAAAATAGATCAAGAAGCCCCGGGCCATGAAGAGAATTAGCCCCAATATGAACAAAGAGAGGAAGGTGATCATGAATCACCTAAAGGGGAAGCCAAGGTGCCTGATTGGTTATAGAGACAACTACAAAAGAAGACCCCAGTGGCTGCTAATCCAAAGTACAGACTCAAAGAAATATTAGCTAGAGCACAGACCAAGATAAGAAAGGAGAAAAAGTATAGAGTCTTCTCTCATATCATGATTGATGACTCCAGATTGAGAATGATATAGATTGCTACCCCAGTTCTAGAAAAAGGTGAAGGAGATAGCTATAACATCTCTACCATCAATTTGGGCCTAGAAACTAGAGAGTAGAAGATCAATGAGTTCCAAGGGCCAGTGGCAATGATCATACAACAAATGAACAAAGATTAGTTTTGCAAGGAGGAACTAAAGGAAAAAGTGGCGGATCTTACTTCCTACATCCAACAATGGACATCCTTAGAGGAAGAGGCTCCAACAACACCATCTATGCCCCCTCTTCTCTCCCAAGAAGAGCTCACCAGAATGGAGAAAATGAAGAATTGGATCAAGGCCATAGCAGATTGGTTCCACCAAGTTATCTACAATGGCGATATGGGCATCCGCCACACTACTTAAATATTCAATAAATTCTAGGATTTGCAAAAGTAGTTGGAAGCCATAGAGAAAACATGTCATAGATTCATTGAGTTGTATAGGATTACATATCCTAAGCTTGAGGCCATTCTCAAGATGCCCAAGAAGACATGGGAAAAGGAGTTGGCACTCGTAAAAGATGATTTCTGGTTGATAGAGACCTAGAAAATTGGCTTAGATCATAAAAGGGAAGTCCTTGAAAGGGTGTTACATGAAGTCGAGCTCGACCTTGAATGGGTTGTGGAGAATAGGACTACCTCAAAACACTGACTAGTTATGACATGCCCTCCCTAGAGCTAGATAAAGAGAAAATACAACCATTCTTTCATAAGAAGATGGAGCAAGGGGCTACAGATGCACTAACACCCAACTTCATGGACTTCGTTGTGAGGGAATTCAGTTAGTCTCGGTAGGTGATCAAAGCCACACTAAGATGCACCAAAAACTAGGAGAAAATCACTAGAAGATTCAAAAGACTGACCTTTCAGATCCTCCAATCCGACATCATGGAGTGGGACAAGCTTTAGGCATTAATTGGAAAATTTGTGGAATATTCCACCCTTTAGAAGAATGTAGGGAAGCCAATGATTGATGATGAGTTTTTGATAGTATAGCTAGAAAAAGAAGGTAGTCACTAGAAGACAAAGTTTCTACAATATTAGAGCCACTAGAAGACAAAATAGGAATGGGACAAAAAATGTATTTTATAATGTTATATTTTGGGGTGTAGGTGAATCCCTAATGTAAAATGAATCTTGGCCACACATTGAAAGTAAATCCTGGCCATTCATTTCACTTTTGGAAAACTTTAAATAGGGGTATCCTCTCATTTTCAAAGAGAGAGTTGAGTTGTTGTGTAAAGACATGCTACATAAATTTTAATGAGAATTACATTGTTTTGGTGGATTCTTGTGTTTCTCACATGTTGCATGATTCATCTTCTCAAAATTAGAATTTAGTTTTCTATTCTAAGTATTTCAAATTTCTCTTGGAAGTTATATTCATGTTGCACATTGATAGCAAAGAATGTTATTGTGTTGATGCCTTCCAAGTTCATGTTTTTTGTCATTTGTTGATGATGAACAATAGTGCAAAGCTAGTTTGAACATTAATTTGTTGTTGCACTTAAAATTCTTTTGTTGTTCATGCTTTATGGTGAATGGATAGTTGAAAATCTACAGACCTTAGAAGATAGCACTAGTCTCATGAGATTGCCAACTATTTTGGTTAAGTGAAACTTAGTTTTAGGAAGGTTGTCCACTGTTCTATCCTCCATTATCATTGTTCATCATTAGTTGTAGGTCTAGAAATCCTTCTATCCATTTTCCATTTTGAATTTATTTGAAATTCAAGTTAAGGAAAAGTTCCAACATCATTGTAAAGCCAAACCTTATGTTAAACATGGAGTTTTAGATTGTTATTTTAAACTTGCAACAATTGCATTTTACTTCCAGAATTTCACAAAGCTCCATTTGAAGATCCAATTCCTTCCAAACTTAGTGAACTATAAATTCCCTTTGTGATTACTAGCAAATCACCTCAATCAACTGAGTTGTTTTTGCAAGTCGTGACCTAAGACCTGAGAGACCTTGGGATAATTTTTTGCAACTTGCTTGTAGGAAGTTATCTTTTAAGAGAGGCAGTGCACTTGTGCACTGCTTCTGTTGAGAAGTGCAAAAACACCCATCAACAAATCTCAAGGGGTCTTTAACGATAGAGGGAAGTCAAGGTCATAAAGCACAGGGTTATTCATAGAGGTTCACAAGGATAGGTAAACTCATGAGACTTTCATGAATATTATATTTGAGTTTTTCTATTGTTACATTTACTCTTTTGGTTTAGTCTCATGGTTAGAATATCAACATGAAAGGTAATAACAAAACTAGAAGGGGATAACAATAACATGTAGTAAGTGTTTGAAATTCACATGAATGATGCACAAGGTGGAGTATACAATGGAAAGACCAATCCATTTTGTGTTGATAGTTGGGTAGACTTGTGGCATTATGAAGGCCTTAAGAGATTTGAGGATAATGGTATTAATTGGATCATAAAGACTATCATTTCAATTAATGAACCTAGTGACCAATATATCATGGCAATGGCAATGCAAAATCGAAGAAAGCCTCCAACAATTGAGAATTGAATGTGTAGTTATTATGCCTTACAAGCAGTTATGAGCAATTTGTTCGGCTGCACATTGGTTGTTGTACATATTGAAACAAAGCATTTTCTAATATTTGTGCACTAAATGTGAGATTAAGTATGGGAGTCGAGAATCTATTTTAACTCATCTTTCTTCAATTCAATTTCAGGCTAGCTTTCTACTCTGGGCACATATTTACCAAGACTATATCCTTTGGATCACTTTAAAGACATTAAAGCCAATGAGAAGTACTTTTGAAGAGGCATTTTAAAACTTTGACGAGCATGCTTTGAATATTTTTGGAAAAAAAATACTTACTTCATATCTTTCACACAAAATAAAAGAAAAGGATGCTCTCCCCTTTAAAGAAAGTGTGTAAAGTACAAATTTTTCTACAGTGTAAGAACTATTGTTTACATAAAGAATATATGAATAATATTTTCAAAGAAAAATGGAGTATGTTCATCTGGAGTTACAAAATGACAATTGCTTGTCTGCAAACAAAAAAAAATTCTTTCACAAATAAAAGGGAAAAATCTCAGCATTTTCAAGCAAGAGAAGCTTACCTACAAAGAAGAACAGATTCCACCAGCAAAAACTCAGAATCCTCAAACCCTTGGTGGCGGCACAACAACAATTAAATGTTATAGCCAAAGATGAATGTAAATGAACCTGTGAATAGGGTTTGAAGTCTTTTTTGAATTTCACAATGAAAGGCCTAATTTTGGCTAACCAAAATAGGGTATTTTCACCTTTCTTTTATAAATTACATCTTATTAATACATAAGCCATGGTCAAAGCTTGTTGACATTTTCCTAGTAAGATGTATGAAGTCCAAGGGAGATAAATGATTAAATCTACCCCTTATATTTTTGCATGAATTTAGGAAAAATAAATATGTAAAAAAAATTAAAGATGACATTTTATAAATTACCTTAATATTTATCATGTAATACATTTATAAACAATCACATAACAGTTATTAAAGTGCACCATAACTAATTGTCTTTAATATTTGTTTAAATAGTATATTATAGTTCCAAAATCATGCAAAAACAGGATGAATTGAATTGAAGTGTCAAGCATTTTGGAGTTTTATCTTTGATTTCAAGTCAAACTAGAGTGCTTTTGGAGTTCTTTTTGGTCAAGTAGATTGAGAGGGGGATTTTGGAGCTATTTTTGCTCAAATTGGAGCAATTGTGACACCCTTTTTATGGGCTTTTCTATTTTGCTTGTGAGAGAGATATTTTGAGTACAATTGACTGCAACTGTCACCTCTTGGCACTTTGGGATAGGTTTTGTATTAAAGGAGAAGAATCTTATGCCTTTTTCCTTAGTTATTTTTTTTTCCTTTGCATACTGTAGAGAGGAGATTTTTCTTGTAACTTAGCCTTTTTTTACAGTTTTCAGTAGCAACAGTTTATTTTCCAGCAGTTTATTGTTATGTTTTGTAGAGACTCCTTTCATTTTCTAATACAAACAGGGGTTCTTCTATCTGATTTTAGGTGTCTTATTATTTTGTGAGTGATTTGATAGGAATTTCCTATGTTTTTCTTCAAAACCTTTGAATTGTTTGTCTCATTTATTGGATGCAAGTATAAAGATTTCAATTTATTATAGGTCACAAATTATGCAAGATTTTCTCAAGCTTTTCTATGAATTACTTATGTGATGAATTTGATTAGTTTAGATTGTAAGAATAGGTGTATTAGAGAATTTTTGTGAGTTGTATTATAGATTAAAGTCAAAATAATTGTGCATCACCCCCTTTAGATAGATTTGTAGTTCAATTTTTAGTAGTATTCAAGTTTTCTTCTATATCTTTTCTCTATCAATTTACAAATCTAAAGAGCATCTAAAGGGCATCGACTCTTCTGAAGGTTCATTCTCATAAAAGGAAAAACTCACAGTTTGAGAACGTTCCCATGTTGCATAGGATTTCCAAGCTTGCAAAGGCTTAGCATCAAGGGTGCAATCCTTCATGACAACAGTTTTTGGCACGCCCAATGCGACTCTAATATGATATTAGGCGACTCAATTCTTTGATTTTCAAGAAGATCTAGTGCAAATGCCAATCCAGTGTGATAATATTTACATCAAAATATTGCTAATATTGGGTGTGTATATTAGTAAGATATTCCTTTGGAGGAAAAATCTACACACATTTGGTGACTCTAAGCTCAAATCTACTAGTTTCAAGGTGGAAAAAATGTTGGTATGATTCTTAAGTTTTAATAAAAATTAGCTTTGATTATTCTAATTTTTAGGTATTTCAATGAGTTTCTAGCTTATATGTAGTGGTTGTTAGAGTACCCTCTTTCCAGCCTTACCAAGATAATCATGATGCTGATTTTACACCTAATTCTTGTGATTTCTAAAGAAACCACCATGCATAGTATGAATACATCCAACCCACCCTAGTTCAACATTGTTGGCAGCCTATACATAAGCCAAGTTAGCTTCGAGAATCCTATTTTCTTCAAAACTAGTAGTATACCCTTCCCAAAAATCTCCAAGAGAGTGAAAAGGAGGTTGCAAGCATAAAAAGTATATTGCTCGACTTCACAAAGTAGATAGAAGAGATCAATAGGGACGAAGAATTCAACATGCAGCAATAATAGGTGTCCTACCAAGCTTATTGTTAGTAGAAAGAGATGGCAGAAAAGGAAAAGCATGAAGAAGAAGAGGAGGAACAAATGAGTCAACTTCTTACCCAAGTTTGTACTTGGTTACAAGCTGAAGCTACCCAAAAAAAGTCCATTAATCCTTAGTTTTGGTCATATCAAGAGCCTGAACCAAGTCATCAAAGTATTGAAAAACCATTGTAACCTTCTTGGTCTAAGCATCCTGATTTTAAAATGCCAAACCTTGGTAAGGCTATTCCTTGTATACCAATCCAAGATCAGAAAGAAGGAAAGACTGTAGAACCTAAATCAATCAAGATTCCAAGTTGGTATAATGGGAAAAAGGAAGAGTTGGTGAAGGAAAAAAGGGAGTCATATGCTATCTACAAGCCTCCTATGTGCAAGTGTTTTTTACTTCTAATTATGCAAAAAAAATTAAAAAAGCAATGTAAAGAACACACGACCACCTCAATGATTAGCCTAAGTTAAGCAAAAAATAAAGATAAAAATGAGAATGATTATACCTTTGCTTGTGTTGATCTCCTTGGTTGGCCCTTGGTTGAAGCTTGGATGTGTGCTCCCTTGATGAAAATGTGATGAAAAATGGATGCAAGTTGGGATGAGAGGTAAACTAAGTATGCCATGATGGTGGAATGAAGGTAAGTATGAAAAATGGCTTGAATGCACAGAAGTGCTTGATGATTTGGGAGCTTGAGAGCATGAGTGTGATAAAATACCTAATGTAAATAAATGAATGAGAAAGGGGAGTATTTATAGAATAAATTGAATTCTCAATGGTTAGGATTGAGCCACCATGGCCAAGATGGAGGGCTATGGTGAGTTAGGACTCACAAGCCCTCACATCTTGCCATGTGGAGGATTTTGTGTCCAAAGGACATGGTGAGATGGAAAGGGTACAAATGATGTGTAAGAAGGACAAGTGATCTAGAAGAAGGACAAGTACTTTGAAAGTACCTTGGGAGAGGAGAATATTTCCTCAAAAACAAACTTCTTGTCCCCAAAAGAGAAGAAAGTGACATATGAAGAATTTTAGTATTCCTCAAAAAATATCCATGGGGAAGAGAAAATTGGTTGAAGAACTAAATGTGAATTAAAAATTCACATGATTGAAGTGGATAAGGTGGTTGGGAGAATAAATATGAATTTTAAATTCATATGAGGAGCACCTTGTGGATAAGACAAGGTTCTGATGAAGGAGGCTAAAAAGTACCTTGTGGATAAGACAAGGTCCTTATAATAGAAGGTTCTTGGCTTCATGTGACTGATGTGACCTTTCAATGATTGCATGGGGAAGAGCAGATTCCTTGGAAGAATAAAAGTGAATTTAAAATTCACATGATTGGGAATATCTCAAGGATAAGACAAGAAAGCTAAGAAGTACCTTGGATAAGACAAGGTGCTTATAATATAAGGTTCCTAACCCATGTGGCTGATGTGGCCTCTCAATGATCACATGGGGAAGAGAGGAACCTTGGAGGAATAAAATGGAATTTAAAATTCCATTTGGAAGGACATGGGGATAATAAAAAGAATTTAATATTCCTTGGGGGATGAGAAGAGTTGACTAAGATGCTAATTGGACTTGACTAATGATTAGAAGATAGTTAGTGGTTAATGAAGATTAGAAGCCAACTTGCAAAAGTTGGAGGATGTGACACATCCTAATGAAGGATTAGACATGTGCACATCCCTAATGATGGAATTAGGAGGTGGATTAGGATTAAGGAAAAGTGATGGAGGATGGGACACGTGAGGGATTAAATAAATGTATTATTTATTTAATTCTTTTGAGGAAAAGGGGAATAAAGGGTAAGGTATGTAATTATTAACTAAATAACTTAGGGATTTAGAAGAATTTAAGAATATTATTTAAATAATAGAAATATTACTTAATTAATGCAAATAAGGGAATGTTTAGATGAAAAGGGATAAAATTGGACAAATGGAAGTGTCCAAATTTGGATTTATACATTTTACCCCTCTTTGAGATGGTGTTACGAAGTAGCATCATTTCAAAGAATATTAAAATATAAAACCCAGAAGAAGATGGCTAGATTGGGAAAGATGCCCCAGTCATCAAAGAAGTGACTGGGAAGAAATATGATGAGGGTGAAGATGAAAGTTAGGGATTGAGGATGCCCCTTTGAGAGGGCATGCAGGTTCAAGAAAACATGGGTGTGCTCTCGAAATCGATGAGACAATGAAAGAGGAGATGGGGAAGAGGATGCAAAGTGATGGATAAGAGAGGATGATAAGCGAGATGAGATTAGGAAGAACAAATGGATTTAAGGAAAAAGGTGATGTTGCTCCAGTCAAACTACAAGCCAAAATGGGTTGATGATGGATGGAATGTTGTTGATGAGGGAATGAATATCCTGAAACAACATGAGGATAGGGAAGGATACATCCTGATAATTTTTGTTGATGAGGGAAGGATACAACCCAAAACAACACCAAAGGAGAGGGAATGATACATCCCAATGATGATGATGATGATTAGATCGAGGCCTATAGCGAGATAGGGAACAAGATCAAGGATGTGATTAGATGATTTATGCTAGATTTTATTGATGAGGATTGGATTGAGATGTGATATGGACTAAAATGATGGGGGATAAGATGCTTCGAATAAGAAATCTATATTATTCTAAGAATATACAAGAGATGATGATAAGAGATTGGATGGGTAAGTGTGATGAAGGTTGAATGGATGTGGGGGTTTGATAGATGAGAGGATGGGGGATGGGGAGATGAATTTTTGTATAACCAAAATCATAGGTCATGGGTTGGGTAGGGAAGGGATGGAGGATAAATGCAATGCAATGGAATGGGAAATGAAATGCAATCCTAATAAACTTTTCCATTTTCAGAGCATTGATTTTTGCTATAGTATAGGACACTGAGTGCCAGGGTATGTAAACTAAGGCGGATTAGTGTCTAATGTGTAAAAAAAACACAACAAACAAGAAGGCTATCCCAAAACCCAAAAGGGATAACCACAAGCACAAGAGGATGCCCCAACGTAACACAAGACCGTAGGGATCTTGGTGGGTACACCGTGAGACAACTAGGAAGACAACAAAAAAAAGATCAAGATATGCCCCTATATTAACCAGCAAAAACACACCATCATATGATAGATCAAGGTGACACTAACAAGGTATGATAGGGAGCTCAAATGATAAAAAAAATCCAAAAGTATCAAAAGATCACAATCAATTTCAAACATCTTTTGCCATAAGATCAAAGGGGATGGATGGGATTGATGAGGTCTATTAGGAAGGATGCATCCTATTGAGACAAAAGATGGATAATAAACTAAAAGATTGATATGATGTAGGACACTCGAAACTGATTGAACCTCATGATATCAATGGATCATGCTTGTTAAGAACCAGCTAGGTAGGGACACACTTGATGACACGACACAAGATGTGAGATACAAGACACAAGACTGACACACCCTAAAGACATAGGGGCTTAGGGGGCAATCAAAGATTAGCCTTGCCTACGTGAAAGCGCAAAGCACTCTTAGTTCAATAAAAGACCATGGATAAAAGTGGAGAGAGGACAATGAAGATGAAGGATGGAAGAAAAATCCCCAAGGGTAGATCAAGTGATCGACCTTGCCTATGTTCAAGTGCAGAGGAAACGTAGTTTGACAAAAGACCAAAGACAAACGATGGATACAGGATGATGAGATGACCAGGATAAGTGGATAAAATCATGGGACCGATATGATGAGATAGGATAGAACTGGTGGATCAGATAGGATAATGGTGATCAAATGAAGCTCAGGGATGGGATAGTTATCCAAATCATCAAAATGAATTGGGAGGATGATGCTATGGAGAGATTAGTGATGATAAATGATAGGAGATTAGAAAGATGCACAAAAGAAGCAGGAGTGATGATGATGAGACATATGGCATTATATTGCATGAGGGGAAGCCTATAGCTAGATACCAATGACAAGGGATTATGAGATGGGATGAGGATAAATATGAAGGGATGGATAGATAAAGATAAGGAGATGGAAAGATGCTAGAATGGATGGATAAAGGGATAAGGATTTGGATGAGGGAGGGGATGACATGATGGATGAATGATATCTCCAAGGACTATATCACAAAGGAATATAGATACCCCCACTCTAGATATGTCATGTATGATGAGGTATGAGGGATGGAAGATAGAAGGATGGGAAGATAAAGGAGATAATGGGTGGAGGGTAGGATGGGTGGATGAGGGAGTTTGATGGATGAAGGTAGGATGCTTAGATAAGGAAGGGAGATTGATGGTAGCATGGTAGGTGGAAAAAGAAGGTAGATGGATGTGGATAAGGATTAGGATAGTGTGTGGGTAAGGGGGATGTACACCAAGAGGTGTCCAAATCATGTATGTATGTTTTCCCCTATCTAGATCAAGATCACGAGGATGGAGGGATTGGAGATAAATGGGATATGACCGACAAGATGTGTAAGATATGTGGGATGGAGGAGATGGGTGAAGGGGATGTAGTTTCCCCCAAGTGTGGAAGTAAGTTGGATGGGGGATTTACACATGAAACCTGTTTACCAGGTTTTCATCATGGTACTTATCCAAGGCACTTGTTTGCAAATTTTTCACCATTGGACGAATTATTTCTCTTTACTATTTTTTTATTTTTATTTTTCTAATTTTTTTATTTTTATTTTTCTAATTTTTTGACTTTTGGACTTTTAGAAGACATGTGATAAGGAGATGGATGAAGGACTCAAGCACCAAATTCCATATGAGGTATTAAGATCCCGTGTGTGAAGTGACTATTTGGTGTTGGTACAACCTTATTAGGATAAACAGATTATGCAAGAGAATGGATTAAAGGGGTTGAATGAGAGAGACATGCGAGATAATGGATGGGATGTTGGAAAGTGTATGGATGGAATGATGGGGAGGATGTATGATGGGGATATTTTTTCAGGACCAACATTAGCACATATGGTGGTGTATGTGAAAGTATAGGATGATTAGTGAATTTTGGGACATAAGGACCCAAAACAACTTTAGGAGATGGTGGATGAGAATGATTAGCTTTTGGACTAGCAACTTTGGATGTTATTACAGATTTTTTATTTGAAGGAATTGCATCTTTTTTATTTGGGATCCACATGGTTTTGATTTTTTCTTTGGTGGGCCTTTGTATTTAATTTGGATTTTGGATTTGATTTTTCTTTTCTTCACCATGTCTTTTAGAGGGGACATGAGGAGCTTTAGATTCATGTGGATGTGTAGATTTATGCATTTTTACTTAGGCATCCAAAGTGATTTTAGTAGCAATGGGATGGGTATGATGAGATGGGTGGTGTGGAGGAAACATGAATGGAGTGATGGATGTAGGATTTTGAGGAGGATATGTGGATGGAGGATGTGTGGGTACGTGCCTTTGTTGATCCTGATTAGGGAATATGAGAGTGGGATGTTTATGTTGGGTTATATGGATAGGTGATGGATGGATAGAAGGATAAATAGGATAAGATGGAGGAGGTGATTTTGGGATATAAGGGCCCAAAATAGATGTAGTACCTAGAGGATGTGTGATGGTGGGTGGAGGGACACAAGGATCCAAAATGGATGGAGCAGATGAAGGAGGAATTTGGATGGTTGTTTTGAGGTGATACGATGGAGGAGGGGGGATGGAAAAAAATGATATGGTGGAGTTGTTAGCTCTCAAAAATGCAGGTGAAAAACCTCAAGAGGCTGCCAATCTCTTGGTACGTTTTAGGGTAATAGACAAGGTCAAATGAATTAAACCTTCTACTCTTTAGGTGCTACTAAACCTAGGCGGGTGTACCTATTTGAATGAAGCAGACTTGACTAATGATTATCTTTCTTGCAATGATTTGTCCACAATGGTAGATGGAAGTGAACAAATGAATTCAAACTTAATACAAATAGCAATAGCAATCTTCTAAATCTAAATCCTAAAATGCTCAATTAATAGATGTAAAGGAAATGAATGAATCTAAATGATGAAATTGCAGAGACCAGTGCCTTATTGGGTATGCGGAGTCAAATGAAACAGAAATGGACAACTTATTTTGGCAGAAACTCAAATTGTCAGCATATGATCTATTTATAACTTGTATAAACATGCAAGACTGTGACTACTAAGTTCTTTCTTAATAATCTAGATGAATTTCCCTAATTACTATGATCAATCAAAAGGATTTAATCTCTTCTTGAAAGAACCAATCAATTAACCACACAGAAACAACAAATGTTCCCTAATAAATTGAATATAAACTTGTTATACCAATTTAAACAACCAGAAAGCATCAATCTTCAAGACAACTTAGTAATACTTTTGATCAATCTAACAAACAATTGACATCATAAATGAGCTACAACATCAACTAATTCTCATTAAAATCTCCATTTTGAAATCATACATCATAGTCTCTATTTTTTGGAAAAAATCCATCCAATTGTATATTCTCTACCTTATCTACTCTGATCTCATTTGAATCTCTCTATTCACAATCGAGAATGAACATTTATACACCAACATTTGAATAGACACAACGCTTCACATTCACATGTTGGCAATCAACTGTTTGCATTCGGGATTTTGCTAATCATTCGCCGAAGACATTCACTGAGACATCCGGTAGGTATGCCAAAGTCAAGAAGTATCCTTTTGTCCCTTTGTATTTCATTGTAGCCTTGTAATATTGGAGAGACATCTTACAGAACACCCCAAGTGTTACCGATAGCCCTCGTGATCAAACTTGTCACCGTGACTTATTATTATCGTGGAGATGTCATATCGGTCAAACCTCTGTCTCAACGAAACAACCCAAGCTCACCTTAGATCGCCAAGACAATAACAATCTCACGCCGATAGAAACCCTTTTGTTTTATGTGCTTTGCTATGACATTCCGACGTCGGGGAGACCTCTCATAGTGCACATTATGTCATACCGAAATTCTTCATCCATCTTGTGTGTCGTTGTGACTTTATGATATTGGGGAGACCTCTTGTAGATTTCATTATGTTTCATTGAAAGCCTACGTGATCATTCCTGATCGCCAAGACAACTCAATTCTCTCACCGAAAGTCATTCAATAGAAACCTTTTGTGTAATGTCGATGAGACCAAAGGTCACTCGCCAAGACCTCACTCTGATATCACTTTGTCTGGCTGATACAACTTAAACTTCTCCTGATACACATCCTTCTACCACCAATCGGTGTGACAATGTGAATTCGCTGTGACATTACATCAATGTATCTTTTCATATGCTAGTCGGCAAGACAAGGCGAGTTCACCAAGACATTGCCCCAAAGAAAATCCTTTGCTGATATGCTCCTTTTATTGTCAATCGATAAGGCATGCAACAGTCTCCAAGACATTACATCGATGGCCATTAGTTTTACCAATAAGCCTCCACGTGCACATGGTCGGCAAGACATAAAGCGCTCGGTGAAACAACATGCCGAAGACCAAACTCCTGTCAAAATGTGTATCATTTTCTTCTGATCGGTGAGACATGATGTAATCAATCAGACATCACTATGATGGTATAACTCATGCCAATATGATCCTTTTCTATGGCCGAAAAAATGCATATGTCATGCCGATGGATGCCTGGAGATGGATCTCGATCGATGTGACATCAAATAAGTCTTGCTGATAGGCAACACAGACTTATACTCGCAGAAATACAATATGGAACGGGAAGACCCTAGTACTCAAATGCTAATAGGGACCACAATGTAAAAAATGCATGACCCGATGGAAACTATGGGACCATATGGAAAAATATGGGTGAAATATGCACATGGTAGGCTCAATCTGGAAATTTATGAGTGAAATCAACATGTAAAATCATCAGATTTTTACAGTTCTAATAGTGGCTCCATCTGGGGATGAATGATAGTGAGATCATTGCAAGGATCAGATCTCTAGGTGAGCAGGCCAAACACAAAATGATGAACAATGAGCAAAAATGGAATGAATGGCAATGGAAATGAATGCAAAATGGAGATGGATAAAACCCTAAACTATTGTACATGGAAAATTATTGAAAGAAGGAAAATCAGGATTGTCCATGCACCGGCAAGTCCTGTTCCTTTTATTTCCTAAACTACTATGCATGGAAAAGAATTTTAAAGAGGACCATCAAGAGTTGTCCATGCACTGGCAACCCTTAATCCTCTGTGTTACTCAAGAGAAAAAATGTTTTAGAAATTTCCCATGCACGGGCAACTCCTACTCTTCACTGGCCATATTCTATAGATAATATGAGTCTTCACCCTTCTTTCCAATAACCACAAAAGGTCCCAGCCACAAGGCTTCAAACTTTCCATGCTTTCCCTTCTCCTGACACCTAGCGTTCCACATCAATACAAATCACTTTCTCCAAATTTTCTTTCTCCTTTTTATCAAATAGATACTCCATCTGTGTCTGTAATTTCATGTTTTGATTTTGGACAACTCTCCTTATTTCATCAAGTTTAGCTAGCTGCTCCATTCTTTCCTCCATAGGTTCTAGAATATCCAAATCTTCCTGAAGGACAAACTTGTAGACTAGTAACAAATTCTACAAAGGCATCCTGGCCTATGTTCCATACACTAATTTGAATGGGGACTTCCCAATTGCCTTCTTCACAATGATTCTATCAGCCCAAATAGCCAGTTTTAATTTTGAATCCCAAGCTTTCTTGTTCTGACCTAACATCCTACTTATAATCTTCAGAAGACTCTTATTGCTAGATTCTGCTTGACCATTAGCCTGTGGATGATAAGGAGCTGCATAAGAAATAGTAATACCATATGTACTACATAAATTTTTGAATTCATCTAATCTGAAACACATCCCATTGTCAGTGATCAACCTAAGTGGTGTACCAAATCTAGTAATGATGTTGTCCATTAGGAACTGTGTCACCACCTTACTTGTACCCTGTTTAGTTGGGATCGCCTCTACCCATTTGGTAAAATAATCAGTGGCCACCAGTATCCACCTATGTCCACCACTTGATTTTTCTTGTATTTCTCCAATGAAATCAATTCCCCATTGATGAAAAGGGGCATCAACCTACAAGGGCTGTAGTGGCAAAGCCCCCTGATATTTCAATTTTCTAGAAAATTTTCGGTAGGCTTCACACTTTCTTACATATGTAAAAGAGTCATTAAAAACCTTCAGCCATTAGTAAACTTCCCTAAGAATTTTATGCGTAGTTGTCTTGGCTGAGTAATTTCCTCCACAAACCCCTTCATGCATTTCACTTAAGACATGCCTAGCTTGTGATTCATCTAGACATAACAATAATATACCATCCCTATTCTTCCAAAACAAATCTCCATCCATGAAAACATACTTAGATGCCTGCAACTTCAGAGTTCTTTTCTGGTTGTCATTCAATCCCTCTAGACACTTCATTTATTTAAGATAATGCATGATATATGTATACCATGGAGTATGTTCAATGCTTACAACTACAGTCTCTCCTATATTGCAAATTTGGTTTGCTTCAATATTCACTTCTATCATTAATTTAGCCAAGCCCTGACCTCTTACGAATTTAGTAATCTGTATCTCCATGTCAAACTCTTGGATTTTGTTAATCCATTTGCATCTTTTTCTTGTTACTTCATACTGTATCAGAATATCCTTGACAGCTACATGAGGAACATAAGCAACCACCTTTGGTCCAACAAGATATGGCCTGAAAGCTTTTACAACTTTCACTAATGCAAATGCATGCTTTTCCATTATGTCATATTTTAGTTCAGACCCTTGTAATGATTTACTAAAGAAAGACATAGGTTGCTCATGACCATCCTCATTCTTTTGCAACATAACAGCAGCAATAGTGTGCATTGAGGCAAATGAAAATATTTGAAAAGGCTTTGCAAAATCCGGAGACTTAAGGACATGAGCTTCCTTGATGGCCCTTTTGACTGATATAAAAGCTTCTAAAGCCTTTGCAGTCTGTTCTATTTTTTTCCTTTCCTCAACATTTTTGATATGGGTTTAATGATCTCAGCAAAATTAGAAAAAAATCTCCTGACAAAGTTGATTTGTCCAAAGAATGATTGTATAGCTTTGATAGTTTTAGGGATAGGAATTTTATCAATGGCCTCAACCCTTTTAGGATCTATCTTTAACCCTTCTTTTAAAATAATGTGTCCCAAGAGCTTACCCTCTGTAACTGCAAAATGACACTTCTTAGGATTCAAGCTAATACCATATTCAAGGAATTTTATAAATACCTTTTCCAGATGATGAACATGATCTTCAACCTTCTTTGAGTAAGCAGTGAGGTCATCCTGATACACCACCATGATAACATTGATCGAATCTGCAAATGCCACATCCATAGCTCTTTGGAAGGTTGCCACTGCATTAGTGAGACCAAATGGAATTCTTATGTATACATACGTTCCCCAAGGAGTTGTAAATGTTGTCTTATATTTCTCAGATTCTTTGACCATAACTTGGTTATACCCTAAAAACCCATCCATCATAGACAACAGTTTGCAGCCTGTCACCTTATGCAATATAGCCTCCATATTGGGTAGAGGATAATTATCTTTGAGGGATGCTATGTTTAGATTTCTGAAATCTACACATAGCTTGATATCTCCATTTTTCTTTCTCACAGGGACCAAGTTTGAGACCCACGTTGAATGTCTGATTGGTTTAATGATTCCCCCATTTCTGAGCTTTGCCAATTCTTCCTACATCTTAGGCTCCAATGTTGGATTTATGGGTCTTTGCTTTTGTCTGAATGGCTTAGCATCTAGTTTCAATGGTATTCCATGTTGAAACAAATCTTCCCTGTATGCTTTTAGATCTTCATAAGACCAGGCAAACACATGTTTATATTTTCTCAACAACTCTATCAACATTCTTCTAGTTGTAGGGCTTATCTTCCTCCCTATGTACACCTTTCTTGGTGTCATCTCAGTCCCCAGGTTAATCTCTTCAATATCCCCCCTATTTACTAGTGCTTGCTTTATGAGGGATCGATCATTTCCATCGTACACCCTCTCCAATGCCACTAAGCCTTTAGGAAGCTTATTTTTTTTGAGCTATAAGATTTATTTCCCAAATACCGTTTTCTTCCCATCCACTTCTTCAACGAAGGCGTTGAAGTCAATTTCTTGGGCTTCATACTGATCTATATAGTGGAGGAATTTCTAAAGATCAGTATCATCATTAAAGACTTGTCAACTATATACATTATTAGGCACAACAGGCCTTATCTTGAATTCAATTTGTGATACCCCAGCCAATGTAATATCATCTCTTTTCAGTGCTACATTTGCTAGAAAATGAGCCATTATGTTCTTTGATCTATCTATCCACTCAACTAAGAAGGCATAAAAAAACTCAATTGTATCCCATACAACATTTCAGTATTGCTTCATTCTTTTGTGCTTTGTTGCATATTTTGACTTAATTTGTGAAACAACCAACTCTGAATCCCCAAAACAGCCAACAACTTGATTTTATGTTTCATAGCTATATTCAGTCCTGTTAATAAAGCTTCATATTCTGCCACATTTTTTGTACATTCAAATGCTAACAGAAATGAATACTTAAATGTAACACCCTCAGGTGAAATGAATACTATCCCTGCTCCATTACCTTCTTGACTACAGGCTCCATCAAAGTACATCTTCCACACACCGTTGCAGTTTTGTGCAGCATGCTTCTCAATTGGATCACTATTGATCAACTCTGGCTGGGCTGGTTCTATATTAAAACTCCCAAGATCAACATCACAAAAAAAATTGATCTAATTTTGTGGTACATAGTCAACAAGCTGATTCATCCTTGGCTCCCTGTACAACTTCACTTCTTGGCCATCTATCAGAATTGTTGCATAAGATAGATCAAACTAAATATTCCCACCAACAACTGCCATCCACTGTCTTGATAAAGGCATACGAAACTAAGGAGGGGTGTCTATTACTGTTATATCAATATTGTAGGCCACTTGAGGATAAGAAGATAGCTTTACTTCAACATCTTTCATTATACCCACCACAGGAACAGGTCGGTTATCCATCGCATAGCATTTACCTTCATATGTATCCACCCTCATGCCTAGTTGTTTCATAACTCCTACTGGCATAATATTCATGGCAGCGCCAGAGTATATCATGTAGTTCCTCAACAATTTGTTATTTATTAGTAATGTAGTGAAAAAAGGATCAATTGGTGGGGGATTTAACACTAAATTACTAAGGAACACCTTTGAGATATTTACTTTATCCTGCTTATTTTTAGCAACCATCTTACTTTCAAAATTCATATGTCTTTCATTTCCATTTGTTATCAATTGAACTACATTGTCTCTATATTCCTTAATTTTCATCATCTCAAGTAGTGGAACAGACATTTTTACCTGAGATAAAGCTTGAGTGAATTCAAAAGAAGAACCTTCTGCCTTAATCATTTTATTTTGTTCTGATGTTTCTCCTTTGTTTTCTTCTTTTTCTCTTTTACTTGGCTGATCAATCTTTTGTATTTCTTTATGTAATTCCTTTACTTCCTCCTTTTGGATAGGCTTTTGTTTACTTTCATCATATTATTTATTTTCAGTTTTCTTCGAAGCTCCTTGTGTCATTTTTTGATCCTTTGTAAAGATTCCCCTAGGGACACCTTCCTTCTCATTTACTATCCTATTTCTCAAATAGTACTTACTCTTTGCTTCTTCAACTGCAGCAACAGTTAATCTCTCTATCTCTTCTTTAGTGAGTTTCTTTATGCTGCCCTGAGTAGGCATCTCATCAGAATATTGCTCTATATAATCTTCCTCAGAGTCAGAAAGGATCTGATGCTTAGCCATGTGGACATTGTATTTCTGATTTGAAACATCATACTCATTACCTTCATCCTCTGAAGATGAGTACCCCTCCTCCACATGGTGAAAAGTGTTTGAAGTCAAGTACACTTTATGATCTTCTCCACTGTTTCCCATCAGCATTCCTTCCTCTTGCATTCTTTGGGCTACAACACAATAATCTAGGGAATGTGGCTTATCACATACTTCATAGAAATAACTATTATTTACCATATAAGCTCCCTTCTTTCTCAATGGATCAGGAGTTTCTTTGTTTCTAGGCCTATCTGTTATAGGTTTTCCATCCTTCCAATTTGTGTTATAAGGCATGTCATGCAGCCTAGGCCTTTCATTCATGTATGTGTTCTCCTGTTTGTATTGATGATTATTGGTTTGTTGGGGAGCCCTATGATTTTCTCTTTTATCAATTATCCCAGCAGCCCTCCTATTTTTTTCAATTGTTAATGTTGTCTTCTGAGCTTAAGCCAAGTCTCTTTGGAACCTATTTCTCAATTCATACCCTGTTTTAGGATCGAATGCATTCAAATAAACACTCAATGCGACAGAGTATGGCAATTTTGATCCAGGAGGTATTTTATTCTGCAGTTTATTGAATCTTCGGTTGAAATCATAAATTGAATCATTTTGATTTTTTTGAATTTACATCAATTCATGAAGAGCAGCATCAGGTGCACTCTGATTCCCATATTCCTCAAGGAACCAGTCCTGAAATATTTGGAGAGAATCAATAGAGGTTGTTGCTAGGCTATTGAACCAATCCCTAGCTTCTTCAATAAGCGACATCATGAATAGCCTCATATGTAAATATTCATAAGGTACATCCAAATATTGAATGAAGGCATTGAAGCTCCTTAAATGGTCTTCAGCAGAAATTGCACTACTTCCTATAAAATTAGGCACCAGACCTCTCCAACTACCATCCATGGGATAAGGGTATAATTGAAATCCTACCAAATCAAATTGTCTGATCATGGTGGTATACTGATGAGGGGGAGGGTTATGTGGGTACTGGTACATTGGGTTATTATATTGCGTGTTATGATGTGGCACATGACGTTGACTAGGAGGTGGATGCACATTTGTATATTGTGTGGGAATATGAGGTGGGTGATTTGGCTATCTATATTGATTCCCTACTTGATGGTGAGGGACCCCTAGTGGATCAGAATGCCTTGCACCATGATTACCCTATTTATGAGGTGGTACATACTTTGAGGGGCAACCAGTTGTGTGAGAAATGTTTTGAGCTTTCTAAAATTTGAATTCTCTCATTGCTTGTATCATCTGAGCTTTCTCCTGCTCTTCCCTCCTTTTTCTGAGATTCAAACCATGCTTTAACTTCTTCATAAGTTAAAGATTCATAATCTTCTTGAGGAGTTTCATGATCAGTGGGTCCATTCTGATTATTCTCCATTCTTTGTTCACATTCATGTTGATATCTGAGTCCCTCTGCTTCAAGTTTAGCATCAAACTCTAGTTACTTCTGGGGATTATAGAAAGGATTCTTTTGATCTTTCAGGGTACAAGGCTCTTCACTTGAATTATCTTTCCATGTATCATAATTGTTATATGTTTCACCATGAGGTATTGATGATTTATTTTTCTTTGTCATGCACATGTCCTCACTTACCCCTTTATCCTTGTCAGCCTTATCATTTTTGTGTTTCCACTTACTACTACCAATAGGAGCTCCAAAATGACCTCCCCTGTATTGAGATCTTCTTCCATTCATGTTGCAATGTTTTATTAGAGTCGCCACTCACTTTCTTAAAAGTGAGAAAATGATTGTTACTTGTTATTCCTAGCAGAGTCTATATATAGGATTTTTTACTCTATGATTAAGGTACAAATTCTTTGTTATCCCCAGCAGAGTCACCAATTTGTTAGCTCTCAAAAACACACGTGGAAAACCTCCAGAGGCTGCCAATCTCTTGGTACGTTTTAGGGTAACAGACAAGGTCAAATGAATTAAACCTTTTACTCTTTAGGTGCTGCTAAACCTAGGTGGGTGTACCTATCTGAATGAAGCAGACTTGACTAATGCTTATCTTTCTTGCAATGATTTGTCCACAATGGCAGATGGAAGTGAACAAATGAATTCAAACATAATACAAATAGCAATAGCAATCTTCTAAATCTAAATCCTAATATGCTCAATTAACAGATGTAAAGGAAATGAATGAATCTAAATGATGAAATTGTAGAGACTAGTGCCTTATTGGGTATGCAGAGTCAAATGAAACAAAAATGGACAACTTATTCTTGCAAAAACTCAAATTGTCGGCATATGATCTATTTATAACTTGTATAAACATGCAAGACTGTGACTACTAAGTTCTTCTTTAATAAACTAGATGAATTTCCTTGATTACTGTGATCAATCAAAAGGATTTAATCTCTTCTTGAAAGAACCAATCAATTAACCACACAGAAATAGCAAATGTGCCCTGATAAATTGAATATAAACTTGTTATACCAATTTAAACAACTAGAAAACATCAATCTTGGAGACAACTTAGTAATACTTTTGATAAATCTAATAGACAATTGACACCAAAAATGAGCTGCAACATCAACTGATTCTCATTAAAATCTCTATTTTGAAATCATACATCATAGTCTCTATTTTTTGGAAAAAATCCATCCAAATATATATTCTCTACCTTATCTACTCCGATCTCATCTAAATCTCTCTATTCACCATCGAGAATGAACATTTATACACCAGCATCTAAATAGACACAATGGTTTGCATTCACATGTCGGCAATCAACTGTTTGCATTCAGGCTTTTGCTAATCATTCACCGAAGACATTCATTGAGACATCTAGTAGGTTTTCCAAAGCCAAGAAGTATCCTTTTGTCCCTTTGTATTTCGTTGTAGCCTTGTAATATCAGAGAGACATCTCATAGAACACCCCAAGTATTACCGATAGCCCTCGTGATCAAACTTGTCGTCTTGACTTATTGTTATCGGGGAGATGTCATATTGGTCAAACCTCTGTCTCAATGAAACAGCCCGAGCTCACCTTAGATCGCCAAGACAATAACAATCTCACGCCGATAGAAACCCTTTTGTTTTATGTGCTTCACTATGACATTCTGATGTCAGGGAGACCTCTCATAGAGCACATTATGTCATATCGAAAGTCTTCATCTATCCTGTGTGTCGCTGTGACTTTATGATATCAGGGAGACCTCTTGTAGATTTCATTATGTTTCACCAAAAGCCCATGTGATCATTCTTGATCGCCAAGACAACTCAATTCTCTCACCGAAAGTCATTCGATAGAAACCTTTTGTGTAATGTCGGTGAGACCAAAGGTCACTCGCCAAGACCTCACTCCGATATCGCTTAGTCCAGTTGATACAACTTAAACTCCTCCCAATATGCATCCTTCCACCATCGGTCAGTGTGACAATGTGAATTCATCGTGACATTACATTGATGTATCTTTTCATATGCTGGTCGGCAAGACAAGGTGAGTTCGCCAAGAAATTTCCCCAAAGAAAAATCCTTTGCTGATATGCTCCTTTTTTTATCAATTGGTAAGACATGTAGCACTCACTAAGACATTACATTGATGTCCATTAGTTTTACCAATAAGCCTCCACGTACACATGGTCGGCAAGACATAAAGCACTCGGTGAAACAACATGTCGAAGACCAAAATCCTGCCGAAATGTGTATCCTTTTCCTTCAGTCAGTGAGACATGATGTAATCAGTAAGACATCACTCTGACGGTATAATTCATGCCGATATGATCCTTTTCTATCACTGAAACAATGTGTATGTCATGCCGATGGATGCCTGGAGATGGATCCCGATCACTGTGACATCAAATAAGTCTTTCTGATAGGCAACACAGACTTATACTCGTAGAAATACAATATGGAATGGGAAGACCCTAGTACTCAAATGCCGATAGGGACCACAATGTAAAAAATGCATGACCCGATGGAAACTATGGGACCATATGGCAAAATATGGGTGAAATATGCACACGGTAGGACCAGTCTGGAAATTTATGAGTGAAATCAACATGTAAAATCATCAGATTTTTACAGTTCTAATAGGAGCGATGCGAAGAGCCTATATCTCTTTTGGAAGAGGCTCATTGAGTATGTGTAGAGTTCATACCAACATCTTTAGATTGCAAGTTTTGGGAGATACATCCAAGACCTTGCATATAGATTTGTTCTTTGACTTGGATGGGCTCTAAAATACCTTGCTCATGAAGGCCTGGACCTTTTCCTTGATAATTCATGTTCTTAAGCATTCAATCCATGATAGGATTTTTTTTATTCTGGAAGAACGATGTGAGTCCATTATTAGGTGGAGGAGAATGGGTGGTATAAAAACTTTTTTTTTCTTTTGCAAGGAGACCACCATGGAAGAACATGAGAGTACCAAGGGATATCAAAGTGGTGAGGGGATAATAATTTTAGGTGATGATGGAGGATCATGAGATGGAGATGATGGGATAGCAACATCTGGATGGGTGGTATCAGGAGAGGGATTAGGTGATATGATAGGATATGGATTTGTGGTAATAGATGATAAAGGATCATGTGATGGAGTGATCGAATCTTGAGTATCAAGGGGATCATGGGATGGAGTGACCGAATCTTGAGTATCAAGGGGATCATGGGATGGAATGGATGGGGGGTTATGATCTTGAGGTGGACTAGATGGGATGGCAAGATCTTGATGTGGAGAAGGGGATATGTTGCTATGCTTTGGATCAGGCTCTTGGCATGACTCATCTTGTGTGGGTGACATGATGATGGAGGAATTTTGGATGGACTCCAAAAGCGGGGGAGATGGAAGGATGGTAGATTCATGACATTCATGGGAGTGGATTTCGATGCTACTAGGAGTGGGGTGAGTGGATTGGATTTTTGTTTCTTTGTTGTATTGGATGGATCTAGGAGTAGGAGTGATTGAATTTTGATGTCTTTGATGGATTGGGTGGATCTAGGAGTAGTAGGAGTGGATTGGATTTGGATTTCTTTGATGGGCTTGACTACTCTCAAAGTAGGAGATGGGGGTTCAATGGATTCAGTGGGTGTGATAGTTTTAATGGTTTGAGTGGTGCTAAGGGTGGTAAAAACAATCATAGGTGTGGGATGGAGAAGGGTCTCATCACTAGTTATTGTGACTTCAAGATGTGGAGTTGGGGATATCTTCTTTGTCATGAGTCCTTGGAGAAATTCTGGGGTGAGAAAATTGCATACTCTAGGCTTGGCTGGGGTGATGGGCATAGATCAAGGATTAGGGATTGGTGAAGGATTGGGATTATGGAGTGGTGGACTAGTATTAGATGGAGGAATGGGATTGGATGGAAGACTAAGAGTAGGTAGAGGATTAGGATTGGATGGAGGGTTAAGGTAGGGATATCAGGATGGTGAACTAGAATAGGAAGATGTGGATGATGGATTGATATTAGTGGAAGTAGATGGGGAATTAATATAGGAATATTGGGATGGTGGATTAGGATAGAAAGATGTGGATATTGGATTAGGATAGGTTGATGGGGATGTAGGATTAAGATAAGAAGGTGTGAACGTAGGATTAGAATGGGTAGATTGGTAAGGAGGATTAGGATAGGGGGACATGGATGGGGAATTGTAATAGGAGTATTGGGATGGTGGATTAGGATGAGAATATTGGGAGGATAGATTGGGATAAGAGGATGTGGGTGGTGGATAAGAAAATTATGTAGAGGAAGGATATGATGGAGATGCAGGCAAGGAAGATAATTGATATCCCTTGTCAAAGGTAGCATAAGGAGCATTATTAGGTGTGGATGGAGACATAATGGGATAACTCAGAGAGGTGATTGGATTTTGGATGACACTTGGGGAAAGCTTGCTTGAAATGATAGCATAAAGTGGATCTATGTCATAGACATCTTGATCAACAAGACTTTCATTATCATCATCAACGTAATTAGGATTCCCCTTGACTACTATTTTTGGTTGCATCGATGGAGGATAAGGATTCATGATGTTGGATGTGATGGATACAAATTGAAAAGATGGGAATAGACTATTAGAAGATGAAAAGGTAAAGATTTTTTTCAATATCAAAAAATCTTAGATGTAGGTGGACTAAAGCTTAGATTGGGATTGGATCAAAGCTTAGATTAGGATGATTGGAGGATGTGATGGGATTAGACTGGATAAGATCAATTGATGAGATGATAAGATTAGATGATGGATTAGATAGGATGATGAAAGGGATTTTGAACCACGTTCATAGATCACCCTAGGTGACTTAAGGAATTGATTGATTAGATAAAATGATCAATAAATGATTGCAGCACCGAATCCACCTTGAGATTGAAAACAGATTGATTGGGCCAAAGATGATAACCAACTCAAGATGGATGAAAATATTGAGCAGATGTGAGTGATGTCAATCGAATGCAGACACCTAATTCAATTTGGATAATAACCTCTAAAATGAATTTTAGGGGATTTGAATCAAGAAAATGATGATGGATACGTAACCTAGAGTCATTCTAAGATGTAGCTATTTGATTTAGATGATGAATGGATGACCTGCAGATGGACTAAAGTGAAGATCACTAGTGAATGGAAGATGTAAATAGAGTGGAGGGAAAGGTTTCCTATCCATTGGGCCTGGTCACCTAAGTCTAGGGCATGGTCGCCTATCTAGTTTCTGGACTCTCAGAATAGTTAGACAGACCCTCAGAATGGGTAGAAAAACTTGCAAAACAGGTAGATGGATACTCAGAATGAGTAGACAGATGCTCAAAATGAGAGAATAGATGCTCATAATGAGGAAGGGATGTTCGAAAGGGTACACTAACTCTCAGAACAAGGAGATGAAATCTTGGAATAGATGAAGGAATACTCGAAATGAGGGAATGGATACTCAGAATGAGGAAAGGGATGCTTGAAAAGGTAGATTGACTCTCAGAACGAGGAGATGAAAGCTTAGAATGGATGAGTAGAATACTCAAAATTAGGGAATGGATGCTTGGAATGAGGAAAGGGATGCTTGAAAGGGTAGAATGACTCTCAGAACAAGGAGACAAAAGCTATGAATGGATGAAGGAATAATCAAAACAAGGGAATGGATGCTTAGAATGAGGAAAGAGATGCTCGAAAGGGTAGAGTGACTCTCAGAAAAAGGAGAAAAAAGTTCAAAATGGATGAGTAGATACTCAGAATGAGGAAATGGATGCTTAGAAGGGGAGACTGATGAGATGAATGGATTGTCTAAATGGGAGATGAGATTAGCTGTTTAGGGATCAAATTCACTGAAACTAATGGAAAACTAACTCAAGAAGGTGGCACATGCCTATTCACTAAAAACAGGTGAAAATGACAAAAGATGACAAAAAATGGCTAACAGAACGACTTGGATGGAAGACAAGATTGGTCATTTTTGGAGCTAGATCACCATCCAAGTGGCACAACTACCCAACCAAAGGGAAAGGTTACCCAACCTAATGTCACAATCACCTATTTTGAAGAATGGGAAAGAATGACAAAAAATGACAAAGAACAACTAACAAAATGATTGAAAAAGCAAGCAAAAATGTATGTTTTAGGGCCTAGTCACCCCTCTACAGGTCTGGCTGCCCCAGTTGAGGATGTGGTCACCCAAATAGGGGGTAAGGCTGCCTATTCTAGGTAATGGGTGAGAATGATTAAAAACAACAAAGAATAATGACAAAACAGATGAAAAAGCAAGCCAAAAACACCCATTTCAGGGGTTGGTTGCCCCTCTGCAGGTCCTAGCCACCCCTATTGAGGATGTGGTCACCAAACTAGGGGGAAAGGCTGCCTATTCTAGGGAATAGGTGAGAACAATTGAAAAAAAAAAAGAACGATGACAAAACAGACGAAAAAACAAGCAAAAATACCCATTTTAGGGCCTAGTCACCCCTCTACAAGTCCTGGCCACCCCTGTTGAGGGTGTGGTCACCTAACTAGGGGTAACACTACCTATTCTAGGGAACGAGCAAGAACAATTGAAAACAACAAAGAACAATGACAAAATGGATGAAAAAGCAAGCCAAAAACACCTGTTTCAAGGTTTGGTCACCCCTCTACAGGTCCTAGCTACCCCTATTGAGGGTATGGTCACCCAACTAGGTGGCAAGGCCGCCTTTCTAGGGAACAAGCGAGAATGATAAAAAATAAAAAATGATGATAAAACAAATGAAAATGGAAGCCAAAAACACCTGTTTTAGGCCCTGGTTGCCCCTTTGTAGGTCTTGGACAACCCTATTGACGGAATGGTTGCCCAACTAGGGGGCAACACTGCCTATTCTAGGGAATAGGTGTGATCGATTGAAAATGGAAAGAACAATGACAAAACAGATGAAAAAGCAAGCCAACAATGCCCATTTCAGGGCCTGGTCATCCCTCTGTAGGTCTTGGCCACCCCTGTTGAAGGTGTGGTCACCCAACTTGGGGGAAAGGTTGCCTATTCTAGGGAATTGGTAAGAACAATTGAAAACGATAAAGAACAATGACAAAACAAATGAAAAAGCAAGCCAAAAACACCCATTTTAGGGCCTGGTCACCCTTCTATGGGTCCTAGCTACCCCTGTTAAGGGAATGATCACCCAACTAGGGGGAAAGGATGCCTATTCTAGGGAACTGGTGAGAACAATAAAAAATTACAAAGAATGATGACAAAATGGATAAAAAATGAAGCCAAAAATGCCCGTTTTAGGGCCCAGTTGCCTGGTTGCCCCTCTACAGGTCCTGGCCACCCCTCTGAGGTCATGGCTGCCCCTCTAAGGTGCTGGATGCCCTTGGACTAGGCCTGGTCACCCCTCTAAGTGAAAGATGAACAATTTGACTCAAAAAATTTAGAAAATGATTGAGACAGAGGGCAGGGTCAACCCTCTTGAGGTCGAGGTTGCCCCTATTCAGGGCGTGGTCACCCCTGTTGATAGAACTAAACTTGAATTAGGAAAAATGGCTATGGAAAAGGACAAAAAACACTACAAACAACAAGCAAAAGGTATGCTTGACTTGACTGATAAGATATACACTAGTTTTGCACAGAAAAGATAGTTCAAACAACACAATCCTAAGATTAGTATGAAGGGTATGGCCAACATGGTACCCTAACTAGGTTAAACAAGGTGATCTAGGGAGTCCTCAATATACGCTCAGTACATGAGGCACAACTGTGAACACCAGCCCGTCACAAGCATGAATTGAGAACCCCAGCGAGATATTGAAGGCTTAGATCAACTCTTCACGTCTATCTAGGTATCACCCTAGCTTTGATGTTTCGCTAGACACGTGACTGGATTATGGTACAACTTTGGCTCTCCCCCTTTATATACCCCACCGGTACATGTGGTCGGGATCATCCCTTGGGGTGATGAAATCCCCAAGCAGGTCCCAGTAAGAAGGGATTGCTAACTATTTTCGGCTACTCCCTAGGCTCACATGAAGTGCAAGGGGAAAGTTTGAATGATGTAACACCCCCTTGGGTAAAAAAAATACTTAAGTAAACTATGATTTCTCTTTACCCAAGATCATCAAATAGTGCAAGTTGATTGGATATGTCAATAACTTACTTACAAACACAACATACAATTTTTTGATTCCCCTACTTAGACTATGTGCCGAATTAGTGTGAAAATGAAATCAAACAACTAACTAACTATCTTGGTCCTTTCATCCTGCAACAAACATGTTAGTAGTTTAACCTCTGTTCTTCATCAAGCATGAAATAACTGCACAAATGTTAGTAAAAACCTTCACAATCACCAACAACACAAGCTAGGGGGTTAGTATAAATCAAAACGATAGAAAACAGGCCCCGAAAATGACTTACAACACTTTTTACCTCAAACAACTCTATTTGGGCCTGGCCGCCCCTCTGTAGGTCTTGGCCACCCCTCTAAGGTCTTCATCGCCCCTCTGATCAAAATAGAGAGCTAAATTATAGTTTTTGTCTCAAATAGGCATCCCTGTTAGGTCCTGGCCACCCCTATCAGGTCCTAGCCACCCCTCTACAGGACTTGGTCACCTATTTGAGGGTCTGGTCACCCCTCTAAGTCACTTGAACCTAGAAAATGTAAAAAAAAAAAACATGAGTAAAAAGGACCCATCTGTGGGTCCAAGCATGCTAGAAATGTGTGCAAGTATTTTTTACTTCTAATTATGCAAAACAAACTAAAAATGCAATGCAAAGAACACAAGACAACCTCAATGATTAGCCTTAGTTAAGCACAAAATAAAGATAAAAATGATAATTATTATACCTTTTCTTGTGTTGATCTCCTTGGTTGTCCCTTGGTTGAAGTTTGGATGTGTGCTCCCTTGATGGCAATGTGATGAAAAATGGATGCAAGGTGGGGTGAGAGCTAAACTAAGTATTCCATGATGGTGGAATGAAGGTAAGTATGCAAAATGGCTTGAATGCAAAGAAGTACTTGATGATTTGAGAGCTTGAGAGCATGAGTGTGATAACATTCCTAATGTAAATGAATTAATGAGAAAGGGGGGTATTTATAGAATAAATTGAATTCTCTAGAGAATTCAATGGTCAGGATTGGGCCACCATGCCCACGATGGAGGGATGTGGTGAGTTGAGGACTCACAAGCCCTCACATCTTTCCATGTGGAGGATGAAGTGTCTAAAGGACATGGTGAGATGGAGAGGGTACAAATGATGTGGAAGAAGGACAAGTACTTTGAAAGTACCTTGGGAGAGGAGAATATTTCCTCAAAAACAAACTTCTTGTCCCTAAGTGAGAAGAAAGTGACATATGAAGAATTTTAGTATTCCTAAAAAAATATCCATGGGGAAGAGAGAATTGGTTGAAGAACTAAATGTGAATTAAAAATTCACATGATTGAAGTGGATAAGGTGGTTGGGAGAATAAATATTAATTTTAAATTCATATGAGGAGCACCTTGTGGATAAGACAAGGTTCTTATGAAGGAGATTGAAAAGTACCTTATGGATAAGACAAGGTCCTTATAATAGAAGGTTTTTAGCTTCATGTGACTGATGTGACCTTTCATGATCACATGGGGAAGAGGATATTCCTTGGAAGAATAAAAGTGAATTTAAAATTCACATGATTGGGAATATCTTAAGGATAAGACAAGAAAGCTAAGAAGTACCTTGGATAAGACAAGGTGCTTATAACAGAAGGTTCCTAACCCATGCGATTGATGTGACCTCTCAATGATCACATGGGGAAGAGAAGAACTTTGGAGGAATAAAATGGAATTTAAAATTCTATTTGGAAGGACATGGGGATAATAAAAGTAATTTAATATTGCTTGGGGGATGAGGAGAGTTGACTAAGATGCTAATTGGACTTGACCAATGATTAGAAGATAGTTAGTGGTTAATGAAGATTAGAAGCCAACTTGCAAAAGTTGGAGGATGTGACACATCCTAATGATGGAATTAAGAGGTAGATTAGGATTAAGGAAAAGTGGAGGATGGGACATGTGAGGGATTAAATTAATTATTTTGAGGAAAAGGGGAATAAAGGGTAAGGTATTTAACTATTAACTAAATACCTTAAGGATTTAGAAGAATTTATGGATATTAATTAAATAATAGCAATATTACTTAATTAATACAAATAAGGGAATGTTTAGATGAAAAGGGATAAATTTGGACAAATGGAAGTGTCCAAATTTGGATGTCTACACCTCCATATAATATACAAGATGAGAAATTATACTTCTTACAAAGAGGTAAGTATGAAAATGAAACTCTATGGCAAGAGGAGCAAGAGGTTGCTATTGTTTTTATTGTGTCCCTTGTTAAATATGAGCATAATGCATGTGAATAGGATGTTGGATCAGGCTTTCCATTGGATCCCTTGTATTTTGACTCATTTGAAAAGTTTTCTAATGTTGTTTATAAGATGAATTAAAGTAGAGTACAAAGGTCACAAGGTAAAGATCTTCAGTTGCAAAGACAAGATTCCCAAGTTTCATTGGAGAAGGCACAACATGAGGAGGAAGAATTGGTTTCTTTATTTGATCAACTACCTAGTTTTTTTGAGCAGGATGAAGAAAGCATACATGTACCCAATTTACCAACTAATTTGGGATAAACAAAAGATATTGAAAAACATGATGTACTATTGGTTCATGAAGCTGAGGAAGAGATTGAGGCCTCAATCAATATATATGAAAGACCATAAGGACAACCCTATTTTGGAGGTTAATGAAAATGATTTGCATGGAGAATTTTACCAAATTGAACAAATAGTCAGATCAGAACTTGTGCTTCAAAAGGGTGATCTTAAATCTAAGGTGAGTCTTCTTATGGAAACAAGTAAAGAAAATTTTGAAGATGACTCTTTATGGGATGAATTAGAGGTTTTTTGTTCAAATTTATATGTCAAACCAACATCTCAAAAGGAAAAAATTCATGAGTAGCAAGAGAATCAAGTGGTAATGACCTCTTTTCCAAGGGTTTTCAATCAGTAGGAGGAAGGAGTAGCAGATTGTCAAGAGAAAAACAACATTATGTGTTTGGGCATTATTTTTTCAAAAGGATGTCCTATTCGACATCTAGCCCAGTCAGAAAGTAACAAGGAGAAGCTACCACTTATCATGCTTGTTTCCAAGCATGAAGATGAGCAGAAGGTAGAGGAGAGTCAACTTATTTATCCATCCTAGAATAGTTGTCAAAACAAGTGGGTACGTGTGTTTGTTATTTTCCTTGAATAGGAATTACATATGTTTATTGGATACCCACCCTTTCCACACCCTAGGTTGATAAAAAAGGGAGATATTTTACAAAACTAGTTAATGGCTTTATCTACCCAACCTGTTTCATTTGTTAATTGTAGTTAGTTAGGCCATTTATTTCAGTTTTCATTTTCCAATAAGTGTTGTTGCATAGTTTGTTGGCCCTATTCAGAGCCATTGTAGTTTTCTTTTAGTTTTGTTTTGTTGTTCAATTTTTAATAGATAAGTTACAAAGGATTTTCTGAGTTGCAAAGGACAAGAATTGACTCCTATACCCAATGGATAATTTTATGCTACTAGTCTAGAGGAAAGCATATAGAAGAGGTTGCCAAAAATGTTACCTAATTGTGATTTTCAGCCCAATCAGTTTAGGTTGGGACAACACTAATGTTTCTACTTTGAAGAAAGAGAGAGGTACACAAAAAATTTCTGCTAAGGTTTTCATAATCATACAGAAAATTCCATGAAATGAAATTTTCAGTTTTCATTATGCAATTGATTTACAAGAAAGAGATATTTTATGCAAGTCATTACATGAAATAAATTTTTATATTCAAAAGAGAAGTATTTATATTATCCCGCACAAGCTGTGGGAGTAACTGTATATGATAGAATGCACAATAAAAAGTACATTGGAAGTAAGGGAAAGAATATAAAAGAAAGGTGGGACCCATCATTTCCTAAGTGAATGATGAATCTCGTTGTCCACATCAGCATCTCCAGTTGTCCTAGTGATAGCTCTAAGAAAAGACCTATAGGAGGAAGAACACATGATGTTAGAGCTTAGGGTCTCATCTCTACTCCTATATGTAGTAATTCAATGTGTACTTGTTATTCTACCTCTGATCAACAAAATGAAGGAGATAAAAAAACATCAAATGCAGATATCAAATCAAGATGAAGCAGGAAAGAGAAAGTTAGATCATATAATCAAGGAGAGGCTATCAACCCATTTGTTTTAGCTAACTTGTTTATTCACTATGTAGATGTAGGTACATAAACACCATTCATCAATGCCATTTTTTAAGACAATCATAGATGCAAGACAGTGTGAATACAATGCATATTAGAGGAAATGATTTTTATGATCAATCATGCAGATATCTATAAGTGAGCATGCCCATAGTTTAGAATAGAAAATGAAGAATAATCATAGTGAATTCTAAAGGAGAAACTTATAGAGAAACCAAAATATTAGATAGTCATACAGACCCAAAGGGAAATAGAATGTTTGAGGGGTAGTCCGTAGTCAAGACCACAGTCCTAGCAAAGTTTTTTAGCCATTATCAAAGAGACGGTCTCATTCATTCATTGATGGAGAGAGATTAAAGAGATGACACTTTATCAGGGAGTAGTCATATTATGACAAAAGATGACAACCATAATGCCATGATAAGACTATTTTGACTAAAACAAGGAGCTTCATTAAGTGAGTGATAGCTCATGGAACAACAAAAGAGTTGTAAAATGCAAGGTAAAAAGGTATAAAGATAGTCAATTCCATGAATATGATTAAGACAGTCATTAATGTCTTCCAAAAATAGAGTTTGAAGAAAATTTGAAGAGCTATTACAGTGGAGGATTCATACAATTACCAGCATTAAGAATTCATCTACAAATGATATTGATATTATGATGTAGATTAAGGACTCAAAATAATAGTCTTGACACTTTCCAATCAGGGTTTCAAAGCAAACAAGGCACAAGTGCTTCTTTGGTCATTTTTGGCAGTGTGTTCCTTAAGCCTAACACATGGGACAACACCATAACATTACTAAACCCTTGAGGGAAGCATGGGGAAAGGGAAAAAATGTTGTGTTCAAACATTTTTTATAATTCTCAAAGGTTCCCAAACATATACAACCCCAAACAAGTGATCAATGCAAAGATTTGTGCAAACCAAACATTGCTTCCCCTAGGTGTGACAAGGCAATGACTTCAAACACAATGCTTAAAAATGAAGTATCATGCTTCCAAATTGAATCATTTGCATGTATATACCTCCAAAAAAATGGAACAATTTTTATCAAACCCAAACTTTAAGAGACAATGTAGAGAATTTACCAAGCAACCATACAATAGGTTTTATGGCTGTCCCAATGAGACTGCAAATCAGAAATTTCTATCAAAGAGATCTCCTTAACACGTGCACGAAATGATCCCAAAACTTGCAAGGATGTAGATGATGCCAAGATAGAATTTTTTTACCAATTTTTAGCATTTTCCCATAGTGGAAACTTGAGTTATGGCATTGTTTCAATGGTTGGAAACCCTAGGCAGGGTTTGGGACTATTTTCACCAAAATGACAATAACTTTTGAAAATCATAACAAAAATTGAACAAACCAATTGCATATGAAAGGTGTCTCATTCCTCCATATTCTCCAATAATTTTCTCATTTGTACAAGCAAGTACAGATCCATACAAAATGAAGAAATAGGTCTGTAATGTTAGAAATGAACAAAAAAATTAATGTTTTCATTCATCAAAAACTCAAAAAAAATGTCTCCAACCTCACATTCAAGTTTTGAGGGTGTTTTTATACATTTCCCATCCAAAAAAACTGTTGGAAACCACCTTTTTATTAGTCTACTAACAAAACACCAATTTGACACTTTGTACAAAAGTTGCTTGATAACTTTTTGAGCAACATTGACAACTTTTACAAATTTTTAACCAATGACCATATAACACTCCAAAATGGATCCACATGATCCCAAATGGTCATAAATTACCTTATTAGACTCCAAAACACTCAAACAACTTAAAAACAAAAAATGAAAAAAAGGTATGCTTATGAGGCTCAGGATGCCCCTGCACCATATTGGCAAAACTATGACAATGAATTAGGAAAATAGTGTCAATATTGTGATATTTTCTCCAAGACAGTGCCTCCAATGAATGCATGATGGATTCTTATTTATGTGATAGTACAAAGAGAGTTTGTGCATTAAATTAAGGACATGCAAACTAAATGAAAAACCCCAGATACCAAATGTAACTTGAAGGTAAAAGATAGTGTGACCATAGAGCAATGAGGAGTCTCAGTACAAGAACGACATCATTGCAAACACTGATTTGCAATTTGAGATAGGATCAATCAATGGATTGATTGAACACAAAGGAAAACTAAGGAAAATCATAATCCTCATGTTTAAAGAACCAACACTTTCAAAATGTCATGACAACCAAGAGAGCATTAAAGATTGAGTGGAAAATTTACGTAAGTTATGTTTGAGTTGAGGATAGTCATCAAGTTTTTCAAGGTGACCAATGGAAGTATGGTGTTGTTTTTTCCATGATAGTACCTTTAGTCTATGCATGATAAGATAGTTAGTGAAGGTTTCCAAGACCAAATGACAATCATGCCACATAAACAGTTGATGAAGGAATTATGGACCTATGCATAGACATGAGGTAGTTGTGTGACTCAAGTGTTATTTTGAAAGAAGCTCAACAGGTCTTTATGGGAAGAGGGAATTCAAGGTCATAATGCACAAGGTTATCATAGAGGTTCACAAAGATAGGTAAACTCTCATGAGACTTTCATGAATATTTATATTTGAGTTTTTCTATTATCACATTTACTCTTTTGGCATAGTGTCACAGTTACAATATCAACATGAAAGCTAATAATAGAACCAAAAGGGGATAATGATAATGTGCAATAAGTGTTTGACATTCATTTGAATGATGCACAAAGTGGAGTATACAATGGAAAGGCTAGTCCAATATGTATTGATAGTTGGGAAGACTTGTGGCATTATGAAGGACTTAAGAGATCTAAGGATAATGGTATTAATTGGGTCATAAACATTATCATTTCAATTAGCATACCTAGTGACCAATATATCATGGCAATGACAGTGAAAATTTGAAGAAAGTCTCTAACAGTTGGGAATTGAATGTGCAGTTATTATGCCTTACAAGTAGTTATGAGAATTTTTTTTGGTTGTGCATTAGTTGTTGTACAGATTGAAACAAAGCAGTATCTAATATCTATGCATTGAATGTGAAATTTAGTATGGGGATAGAGAATCTATTTTGACTCATCCTTCTTCAATTCAATTTTTGGTGAGCTTTATGTTCTGGGCACATCTTTATCAAGACTATATCCTTTGTATCACTTTAAAGCCACTAAATCCAATGAGAAGATGTTTCAAAGAGACCTTTTAAAACTTTAACAAGCATGCTTTGAATATTTTATGGAAAAAAATACTTCAGATATTTCACAAAGAATAAAGGAAAAGAATGCTCTCCCCTTTAAAGAAAGTGTGTAAACTACAAGTTTGTCTACAGTGTAAGAATTTTTGTTTTCATAAAGAATATCTGACCAATATTGTCATAGACAATGGAGTATGTTCATCTAGAGTTACAAAATGAAAATTTATTTTCTGCAAAAAAGCAATTTTTCTTTCATAGATATAAGGGAAAAATATCAACATTTTCAGGCAAGAGAATATCTTACCCGCAAAGAAGAATAGATTCCACCAACAAAAATCAGAATCCTCAAACCCTTGGTGGTGACATAGAAACAAGAAAAAATTATAGCCAACGATGAATGCAAATGAACCCATGAATAGGGTTTGAAGTCTTTTTTGACTTTCACAAAGAAAGCCCTAATTTTGACTGACCAAAATAGGGTATTTTCACCTTTCTTTTATAAATTACATCTTATTAATACTTAACCCATGGTCAAATTTTGTTGGCATTTTCCTAGTAAGAGGTATGAAGTCCAAGGGAGATAAATGATTAAATCCACCCCTTTTATTTTTGCATGAAGTTAGGATAAAATAAATATGTAAATAAATATTAAAGGTGACATTTTATAAATTACCTTAATATTTTTCATGTAATACATGAATAAACAATCACATAACAATTATTAAAGTGAATCATAACTAATTTTCTTTAATATTTGTTCAAATATTTTATTTTAGTTCCAAAATCATGCAAAAATAGGAGGAATTGAACTAAAGTGTCAAGCATGCATTTGGAGTTTTATCTTTGACTTCAAGTCAAATTGGAGTGCTTTTGGAGTTTTTTTTTTCTCAAGCAGATTGAGAGTGGGAGTTTGGAGCTATTTTAGCTTAAATTGGAGCAGTTGTGAACCCCCCTTTTATGGGATTTTCTATTTTTCTCGTGAGAGATATTTTGAGTGCAATTGACTACAAGTGTCACCTCTTGGCACTTTGGGATAGTTTTTGCATTAAAGGAGAAAAAGCTTATGATTTTTTCCTTAGTTCTTACTTTTTTTCCTTTGCATACTGTAGAGAGGAGATTTTTCTTGTAACTTGGCCATTTTTTACAGTTTTTAGTAGCATCAGTTTATTTTCCAGTAGTTTATTGCTATGTTTTACAGGGATTCCTTTCATTTTCTAATACAAACAAGAGTTCTTCTATCTAATTTCAAGTGTCGTGTTATTTTGCGAGTGATTTGATAGGAATTTTTTATGTTTTTCTTCAAAACCTCTAAATTCTCTGTTTCAAGTGTCTTGTTATTTGTGAGTGATTTGATAGGAATTTTTTATGTTTTTCTTCAAAACCTCTGAATTCTTTGTTTCATTTATTGGATGCAAGTATACAAATTTTAGTTTATTATAGGTCACAACTTGTGTAAGATTTTCTCAAGCCTTTTTGTGAATTACTTATGTGATGAATTTGATTGGTTTGGATTGTAAGAATAGGTGTATTAGTGAAATTTTGTAAGAAGTATTGTAGATTAAATTCAAAATAATGGTGCATCACCCCCCTTGATAGATTTTCAATTCAATTTTTAGTAGTATTCAAGTTTTCTTCTTTCTCTTTTCTCCATCAATTTACAAATCTAAAGAGAATTTAAAGGGATCCAAATATTCTAGAGGTTCCTTCTCATAATGGGCCAAACCCATAGTCTAATAATGTTCCCATGTTGCACGGGATTGTGAAGCTTGCAAAAGATTAGCATCAAGGGCGCAATCCTTTGTGACAACAATGACATCACCTCTAACCTAAAGAAATTGTCAAAAATTCATTCCATTTTGTTATCATAGGAGAAAACCTTTACCATAGAAGTATCGAGGGAACACTACTACAATTCCTTAACCCTAAGGAAGCTTTGAATGCCCTAAAAGTACACAAAGGTATTTGTGGAGCACATTTGAGTGGTATGACCTTAGCCAAGAAATTGTTGATGACAGGGTACTATTAGCCTACTATGGTAAAATAAGTTCACCAATATGTGAATAAATATTTGTAGTGTCAATAGCATGGGGACCTCATCCATGCACTGGATCAAGATCTCCAACCGATCATAACACCTTGGCCTTTTTCATAGTGTGGACTCACCCTCATAGGGAGGATTACACCTACCTCATCGAATGACCACAAGTTTATCATTATTGCCACAAAATACTTTACAAAGTGGGTAGAGGTAATTCCTATGACCTATACTATGGGAAAGAAGATCTCCAAGTTCATCCTAAACTACCTTATTTGTTGCTATGGTGTTCCACAAGCCCTTATCTCAAATAATGGAACGCCTTTCAAGAATTAGGATGTCTATGAGTTGTGCTAATGATTCAATATCCAACACTGGTTCTCTACCCCTATTACTCCCAAGGTAATGACCAAGCTAAGGCTTCTAATAAAACCATCTTGAAAATCCTTAAAAGTATGGTCAATGAAGTTGGTCCTGACTGGCATTTGTAACTAAACCCTTTCTTATGGGCCTACAAAACCAATATTTGCATACCTACATGTGCTACACCCTATTCCCTAGTATATGGCTTCGAATATATCCTACCTATTGATGTTGAGCTCCCATCACTAAGAATATCCTTGCAAAATATTATCACTGATGAAGAATATAAGATGTCACGGTTGAATAAGCTAGAGTTGCTAGATGAACATTTCCTACATGCTTTGAATCACTTACAAGTTTATCAAAACCACCTTAAGAGGAACGACAACAAGAAATTCAAAATTTGGCCCTTCCAGGTAGGAGAGCTCATGATAAAGGAGAATTAGAAGAATGTACACAATCTAGAAAGCAAGGGAAAGTTTGAACACAATTGGTTGGGACCCTTCATCGTTATAGCAAGTTACAATTTAGGAGTATATCAGTTATCAACACTTGAATGTGAATCCTTACAGGATCCCATCAAAAACTCTCATCTCAAAAATTTGTATGCCTAGGCTTGTAAGGTATAAATCCAAAAATCCAAAAAAAAATAGAAAAAAGATTGAAAACAGTAAAGAGAAAAAAATCATCCTCTAGTGAAAACCACTTCGGTGGTGCTTTGGGAAAGTACCTTGGTGAAAACCTGGAAATCAAGTGCCTTGTGTAAACAAGTGTTCTCCATCCACCATTGGCTCTTACTAGTACATAAAAAACAATATATGACTTAAAAAATACTAAAAATTTCTTATAAATGACTAAACTTGGTCAAGAGACCATTAGTAGTTTATTGCCAATCATTTATAATGTGACCAAATTTATGACTAAACCAATTTTTGGTCATTTTGATTGATCGATTTGGTAGTATATTTAGTCATATTATTCATCGAGCTTGGTCACATGACCATTAGTAGTTTATTTCCAGTCATTTATTTGGTTGTTTTGATTGATCAATTTAGTAGTATATTTTTAGTCATTGATTTAGTCATTTATTCACCGATTTCGATCAATTGGTAGTAGATTTATTCACTAATTTCTATCAAATGGTAGTATACTTAGTCATATTTATTCACTAATTTCTGTCAATTGGTAGTTTATTTGATTATTTTTGTTCACAGTTGATTTCTTCCTAAAAGTGCTAGAAATGAGACAATGCTTTTGAGGTTTAAATATAAAACACAAAAAAACATAATCAATCATTCATTTGCACATAATGAAATGACTATTAAGAAGACAAAATACTAATTTTTTATTGAGAAAAGGTGTTCTTACAGTAGATACAAGACCTAAATATGTCTTTTCTTTGAAAAATGTGATACAAAGTGTGTTTCTCTATTTTTTGCTTATACAACTCCAGAACATGAAAGAACCACTTGAAAAATGAAGCCTAAGGGTCCTATGAAAGACTCCTCTGTAGAATTCACACCATGAATACTCAGTATGAACTGAGAACTATGTTCTGCATATACCTTGACTAATAAGCTTTACTGAATATGATAGTGGATAAATCAAAACCGATCACAAACATTTATCAGTGGATGAGAATCTGGAAGTCTTGCTTCCATAAGAAATTTCTTTGTGTTTTTAGCATCATAGAAGTTTGACTCTCTAGTTACACGTTCCACCTCCTTGGTTTGTCCAATTTTGGTTGTTGATTCAATGTATTTGAAGTGAATGTCAAGATCCTCACTACCAATGACATTGAAAATATAGTTTACCATATAAGTAAAAGGTTCCCAAGCTACTACAAAATTACCTCCTTAAATAGATCAATGAATATCAGTTACAAAATGATACAAGTGACAATCCAAAGTCGAATCACTTAGAGCTCAAATATGCACCCAAGAAGAAATATAGCCCTTCATAAGACTTAAATTGTTCAAAAAATTTGATGCATGAATCTACACCCAATATAGGCACTACAAGAAATAATCATATAACAAAACAAATTACATTGAGAGCAATAGTTTAATAGTCACCTCAACTTCAAAGTTCCATATCAAAAACCATAAGCTATTTATCAATAGGAAGAAGATATATGAATTTACAACTAGAAAGCAATTACCTAAAGAAAGAGATATGTGATGACATTGTAATCAACTGGAAAACCACCCTCCATTTGAGTCATCATCATTGCAAATTTTACAACGCCATGCAAAATTTACTCAACAAATAAGACCTCTCTTCAAAACATCTTCATTTTCAACATTAGAAATATATTTCTATCAATTGATAGTACCTGGGATTAGAGCACAAAATTTTCTGGAGGAGGAACAATTAATCAGGAGTGTATTGAGGACATGGTCCATGTGAGATGTTGTCAATAGCCACCCAACCAAAAGGGAAAATAGTTGCTCAAATCAGTATTATACACAAAAGCCATAAAAAATGCATGAGAACACTCAATAAATTTTGAAATAAAATGCACATCCTATTTGTTTGACATTCTTGGTTAGGATCTTTCATGAGACAATGTCTTTTCAAGTTTATTACAAAATGTAAGAAAATACATTAAATTCCCTACAATAAGGCCTAATTAATATAATGTAAGAACTTTAAGATTGTAGAGATGTGTAAAGATGCATCCCAAGTTATGGAATGTTATTTTGTTGAAATTAGTAATAGGCCTAATTAATCATTTCAAAAGTAATATCAGTAAAATTCAAAAGTTGAAATAAGTAGTCAATCCAATGAATACAAATATAACATGCCTAAAGAGTCACATTCAAACACTAAATATTCTAGGAAAACACTTTAAGTGGAAATAGGTTTGTTATCTTACTCATTAAAAAAATGGTATCTTATTAAAAGCATAAATTAAAAAATTAAAATATAAACACCATTTAAATTTACTAAAGGACTCAAATACAAGCTACAAGAAAAAAACACAAGTAGTCATACAAGTGGCATAGTTCTTGGAACTCATTGTCATGAACATAATTATGGGCATAGATAATATTTGGTACCATCTGTGACATTAGAGTTAATTAATCAATTGGAGGCACACCAATCAGAAGACACTAGTGTATACAATGAAATTCCCATTAGCAATCAATTTAGAAAAAAAATACCATTAAAATGTTTGACAGGAATATAGTAACTTGCTTACTACTTCCACACTTTACAAAGAAGCATGGTATTCAAGTACAAATGCACTTGAAAATATCCTCTAAAAGTCTAGGAAAGAACACATTGATGTGTCCAGCAAATTTCATTTAGAAGTTGTTGCACAAAACTTGCTTGTATCCAATATGAATTTGAGAAAAAATTGGAGCTAAGTAAGATTTCCCTTTTGAGTGAATGCATGTGTTCTAAACCAAACACATTTACAAATTCAACTTATCAGTTTTCAATACACACCTCATAGAGAAAGCATTCACATGTTTCTTATTGTGGAAGCTCCTTAAATGCCCATGTACATTTAAGGAAGCTTAATGTAGTGGAACAACTTCCTACACTAATCTTGAGAGGAGAAAAATGGAAAAATTTACAAATCTTTAACAGTTGTAAAAAATAAACATAAATAGCATGCATACCACAATACAATGATTTACATGGGGAAAACTCTTTCGAGAGAAAAAACCAACACTCCAAAAGCCACCCAATATATTATTCATAAATAAAAAGATTACAATATACTTGTAGAGAATGCTTCTCACAAGAGTATCACTGCTAGAGATCAAGAGACAACACAACTACTATTAAACTCTCAAAATACACAGCCATCTACATACATCCCAACCACTTATAACAAGATTTTTGGAACCTTCTAGAATTAGGGTTTTACAAGGTCATTTTTCATTTGACATGTTAACAAAAAACCTTGACTTGTCAATGAGAAAAAACCTTGACGTTTCAGTAGGAAAAAACCTTGATGTGTCAGTGGAAAAAACCTTGACGTGTTAGTGGGAAAACCTTGGCATCTTGTTACAAGTCACTAATACATTTGACTGCAAAATACGATGAAACTGTCTGACAAAATATGTAAAATTCGATGTTCATCGGGTGCTTGTAAAATTTGATGTGTAATTTCCAATTTTTTTGAAAGTTTATCCCCGACGTTCGTTGAAATTTTAGCTATAAGTTTCGTCAAATTTTTGACAAACATGAAAAATTAAAAAAAATCAAATTGTGGCCGACATAAAGAAAAGTGAGTTCACGCTTGATTTATTGCGACAATGTTTTGCTCTACTTGAGACAGTTTGTGGAGAACTAAGGACGATTTTCTTGGGAAAAATCAGAAAAAATTCAAGAAGATATCGCCAAGTTGAGGGTATCATTGTCTTTTTGCATAATTCAATTGTGAAGTCAGATTTGTAGTTCTAGGTTTGAAAATCATATTTTAAAGCAACATCTCATCGATTTCATTTTAGAGGTTAAGGGTTTTGAGAATTTCATGTCTAGATTTTGTTGTGTAGAATCACCATAAGATCACAACCGAGGAAAGATTCTTGTGACTATAATTATGTGATCCATAACTCTATTGGTCATGTGGCATAGTTGTGCTATAACAAATATAGGATGCATTCATGTGTGACCCAAGTTTAATGTGGCTATGTTGTGATAGAAATGGAGGCACTCATATAATGTAGTTAATTTAGGTTGTATAATGTAGGTGTCAATCATCATTGGGTGCATTCAGGTTGTCTCAAGTTTAACAGGTTAGGATGTAATTATAGCATGATCAAGAGTGATTACCTCTTGCTGCAATAAAGAGCCTATAACTCTGGTTGATATGCAGAGTGGTTGTATTATATCAATTATGTAGTGCATTCAAGCACAACCCATGTTTAATGGGCTATTCTAGAGAGTGATCAAGATTTTCTAAACCTTATGAATGTTACTTGACATATATTTGCATAATCTCAAATTCCTTCAGAGGCTTTTGAAGTATCAATGTATCCTATATAGGGTTTAGAATGATTTCTTTTAATTAAAAAAATAAATAAATGATGTATTTCCCTGTAATTAGATAATGTGGAGATCTCCTAAATCTGCCCCAGCACACTATCCTCTTTGGCACTGTATTCATTACTCCAGCTACTAGGTTTTTACATGTGACATCTTTAATATCTTCATGACCGTGGCTTTTAAATAGATCTCAGTATTTGCTTTAATCCTTTTCATGGTAACCCTTGAGTTCCATAATCCACCTTCAATCTATTCTAAGAATGTTGTCTTAAGCTAGACTGCATAGTATGCATATAAAGCAAGTCCTTCATACCTGCCATTGTTCCAAACCACCATTCACTGCCTTGCTTAAAATGTTGCCTCCATAAGCACAATAGCATGTTTTAAAATCATGGTTGCCAGTGATTGACCATTAAGGTCACCACTTTCATCATGAAGATACAATGAGATTTTTGTTCCAAACTCAAGGAATTATGGAAGATAACATTGTGAATTGTTTGTTGTGTACAATTCAATTTTCTTGCACATTTACTGCTTTGCTAACTTCCTTTAAGACTGGGTATTGCACCCTCAGCTGCAATCTCAAAACAGCTCACTCACTATCACTTGAAGATTCCTTTCATGAGCATCCTTCTATAAAATCAAACTATGCCCTATAGAGCCTACTTACTACAGGGGACTCATTATTTCATGGTATTGTAGTTCTTAAGATCCTTCAACCTTATTGACACTACTTCATAGTCCACAAGGTATTATTCACTATTCTCCCATCTTTGGTGAGTCTCAAAACACTGCTCAAACATACAATCCACTACCTCCATTATACAATAGTAATGGCTAAGAAGAAACATTGAACCTATGATTACCACTACTACTTAATTTGGACAGTCATTCCCTAATTGCATTTGCCTTGTCTAACACTACCAAAAGCATTTGAAAAACCCTTAAGTTCAGCAAGGGGGTAAGGAAACTCACTGTTAAAATCTCCAGTTTACTATGCAAGGTTTGAGCTTTATTATCTTGTCACTGCTTAACCTATTTTTGACTGTCACATCTCAAGTGACTGTCATTCTTCTTACCGTAGATTGCATTTAAAAATGTCACTAAGCTACATAGTGTGCTTGTTATTAGCTACAATCTTTAGATTGCAAGATTTTGTTATTACCTAAAATGTCTCAATAATTTTGGTATTGCAACCTCACTAATCCACTATAGTTATTGTTTATGTTTCTACAGAGGCCTAGGGTTTGTACCCTAATCATGCTCTTACCAATGCTTTTGTTGTTTTTTATTAGGGCTCTCTCAATGTTGAGGGCCCTAGGGATAAGCTCGTCATAAGAAGTGACACATTGCATCTTTAACTAAAAAAGATAAATCCGTATTGACATTAGCAATGATGATTTTTATTGCTCCTAGGAATGGGTCACTTGATCTTACTAGCTCGCTACCTCCATTGTTGTAGGAATTTTGTGATCAAGTTCAATATTCTGATTTTAGGAGTCTTAACGGTTGGAAATCATAGTAAAATCAGAATTTAATAAGTTTTGGAATTAGCATTGTAAAGTATTTTTTAGGGTCATTAACTTCAGACTGTCTTCTCTTTTGCAGGGGTAGTTGTATGCCAAATTTTTTTGGTGTAAAATATTAGAATTATTAGATTATGTTACCTGTCTATGAATAAAAATTATTGGATTGTGAGTTTGATATTTTTTGAAGATCTAAATAGTCAAGCTTGGTAAAGAAAAATCATGTCAGATAATATTAGTCTAGAACAAAATGAAGAGACACTTGATAGATTGTGGGCTAGATTGAAAAGAAAGGGTGATAGGAAATGTTATTGTCCTTGCAATAATTGCAAGGGCTTAAAGACGAGATGACTTTTAATCACAACAGCTGAGAAACATTGTAGGTAGCATAGTCATGTTGAAGGGGCATGATTATCATCCATTGGTAAGTTGTTCATTATATGTGTTTATATTGATTGAATTTGTAAATTTTTATATTGTTTTAACATTTTTATATATATAATCACTTGATCATGATCATGGTTTATTTGTGTCTATCATTATTATAAAGGTGGGGCACCTTAGGGCAGATGATATAGATTATCACGGCCTAGATAATGTGGTTTTTCAAGCGGACGAACATGGAGCTATGAATATCGAAGATGAAGTTAATGATCCTATGGAAGAAGATGATCATGCGCCAAAAAACACAGTTGAAGATGATGGTACAAATACATTGATCCATGCCACATTTAGTGGCAGAGCTGATCGTAATGATCAAGATGAGTTTGATGATGTTCATGATTTACCTATACTTGACAAGGCATATAAGCCCCTTTATGAAGGCTCTGAAACAACTCTTCTCTCTATTGTATTGTTGTTGTTGAATTTGAAGGTTATGAATGATTTATCAAGCATAGAAATCTCACGGATGTTAAGGTATGTCATATATGTCATATTTTTTCATCTATTTTAATTATTGTTAGTTCATCACTAGTAAATAAAGGATGAAATATGTACCATTAATATTCTTTATATGAACAATTTTTTTTTTTTGTAGATTGATTGGTGAATTTTTGTTACCACCATCAAATATTTTACCTCGCTCATACTGAGATTTATGTGTTATTATGAAAGATATCGAAATGGATTACCAAGCAATAGATGCATGTCCCAATGATCATATTATATATCATAAACAACAGGAATTTGCAACAAAATGCCTAGAATGTCATATCAGTAGATATCGAATAGTTCAACTAACAAAAAAGGTGCCTCACAAGGTTCTTCATTATATTCCAATTATTCCACGTATGCAACGATTATTTAGGTGTGAAAGCTTAGCACAATTGATGGATTACCATGCACGGAATAGAAGTGGATATGAAATTCTTCAAATGCCTATAGATGGTTCTACATTTAGGGACATGGAGGAAAAATGGCCACACTTTAAAGAAGAACCTCGTAATCTCAGGATTTCATTGGGAGCGGACAGTGTCAATCCATTTAGAGAGCTGAGATCTATTTACTTAGTGTGGCCTGTTTTTGTTATCAACAATAACATTCCTCCATGGATGTCAATAAAGAGGGAGCACATAATGTTGTCAATGATTGTTCCAGGTATTTGTTTACATCAATTTTTTTAACGTAGTAAGCATCTCATTTGTCTTATTTGTTGCATATCGACTTATATTTTTTCATTCAATAGTCATGTACATTAATTTATATATATTGCAGCAAAATGGTTGTAATAATTACAGGTAATGTTGTTCATTCAACTAGGTAAAGTACTAAGCAAAGATAAGGAATGTATATATCGCTCCTTATCAACGCATTTACTAAAGTTATGGATTGGAATCACTATGTATGACGCCTGCACTAATAGGACAAAAGACAATTTCAATTCCATGCAATGTTTGTATGGACACCCATGATGCCCTGTGGCTAACACATTTTGTGGTATGTTATAA
>VDFB02049217.1:161191098-161216517 GCA_007258455.2 Sequoia sempervirens | reverse complement strand
CAATTGTTGATGTTGCAAATAGATAAATCCCCATAAAACCAATTTTTTTTTATCAAGTTCAAACCCACAACGCTGCATAAACAATACGATCTTCAAAGGAAAACTTAGAGAATTTTAGACTGTAAATATTCACAATTGAACTAATGTTGTAAAAGGCTTAGACTAACTATGCAAAGTAACTTACAATAAACAAATTACAAATGGTATGAGCAACAAATTTATCAAATACCTTTAACACTTTGTCATTGTTATGACTAAAATTGAACTAAAAATGGAAGAAGGAACCATGTATGCATTCAGAAACAACATGAAAGTTACCAAAAATCCAATGCCTTTGCTTGTTCTAATCTCAAAATGTTGTTACAACTCCTATTCAACCCTAAGTTACAAATGAGAAGAAGTCACCTTTTATAGAGAAGGGTTATGAAATCAATGATGGATATCATCTCAAAACCAATGGCCCATATTGCACTTCCATTTAATATTGGAGGTGCATTAAATACTTTATAAAATATTTCCTTTTATCCCCCAATTTAAATTCCACTATGCATCATCCTAGAAGAATATAAAATATATTAATATAGCTTTTACATTAAATACATCTTACAAATTACTAGAAAATCTAAGTGCATGCACTTTGAGGTAGATACTACAATTGGATGGAAATTACAAAAAATTCTCATCGATTACACTTTTCCAACTAATTTTTCATTTATGACATATTTAACAAAAACAATGAGTACAACTATCATTTTATCATTTGGAGGGCCTTGGGTAGCATGTACTTTGTAGCCTAAAGCTTCATATTCATATATTAATTTAGTATGGAGCTCAATGCAAGATATGCTTTTCCTAATCAATTCCTCTGATTTGACCAAAAAATGTGTAGCAGAGTCAAGAAACTCCTTGTCCAAACTATCAAAGTGCTCCTTTTGTATAACCTTCTTCCATTGCTATTTCAGCTCCACATCATTTAGTTTTCCTAAAGAACTGACTGGAACTTTCACCATATCTTTTAAAAATTGATCACACTCAGCCAACACTTCATTTACTTGCCTAATTATGACACTCATCTCAGGAATTACTTGAGTTATGACACTTCATTTACTTGAGTACATCCAAAAAGTTGGCTCTCTAATTTTTTCTTTGGTAAAAATTGCTTCCTTTTCAATTATTTTTACAGGTAGCTTTTTTATGGCCTTCAATTTAGGATATATCATTTCATAGTACTTGGAGAAGGCAGTACAATCCTTGATCATATTGTCAATTTCCTCTTTCAAAATCAAGAAGTTGTTATGCATCTCCATAGCCATTCTAATTTCCTTACTACCAGTACTACAAAAGTTGTTGATCCATTTGTGGGTGATTTGTGCCCACATCTTTATTTGTTCCATTTTATTGACATCTTGCTTTGAGATAAAAACCAGAGTTGTAGCCTTTCTTGGAACACTTTGGATGGGCGTTGCAAGCTGCTAGATAAAGGTGATCAATTCTGCAACCTGCGATTTTAATTCTACCTTTGTCACCTGATCCTTATCCATCCTCTTCAAAATATTAGACATCGACCCCTAAAATTCATCAATTTCTTGTGCTCTATTCATGGGGCCAATGTTGATAGATGAAACATTGCATTGTTCTAAAAAATTTGAGGTGGCATCCTTATCCACTATGAGAGTTTCTACATGAAGGATTCTTGATCCCAAGGCATCCTTGGTCATAGGTGACCTTATTTTGGCCCTCTTCTTTTTCGTGGGCTTCTGAATGTGGGCCTAAATTGCCTCAAGGATTTCTTGGGAGGTCTAAATTATAGGCTCCTTATTCTTCAATTGTTCCTAGAGCCAATCAAGAGTTGTTGACCCTCCTAATGAGGAAAGCATCTCTAAGGACTTATCTTTTGTTGCAGGTTCCTTCGTTTGTTGCCTATCCTACCCACCCTCCATTTTCTCCTTTTCTAACTCTATCATCTTCTCCTCTTGAGATTTTGTTACCCCTACCTCCACAACTTCTTTGGATGACTTCTTCTCATGCTATGGAGCTATTGAAGTCTCCTCCATCTCTTTTAAAATTTCATCTACACTTTCCATGGAAGGAAAATCTAGAACATCCTCAGAGGAAGGAGGAGGAGAAGCTTGTGCAACCTGATTAATTATGGCCCATTTTATGAGTGAGAGGAGGATATCTACAATTTTCTTGGGTAGGTTGGAAACATGGGACTAAAAGAATCCATTAGGCTTTAAGGGAAGTAGGAGAAGGGGAAGAGATGGTAGGGGATAAGGTAGAGATGGTGAATTGAGGGGTGGAAAGGGAAGAGGAAGAAGGAGATGAGGTAGTGGATGCAGAAGGTGAAGACTCTACCAAAATGGTAAAAGTGAAGGGAGTGGAAGAAGTAAGGTAAACTGAAATGTCTATGGTTGAAGGCGTAGAAAGGATGGGTGGGGGAATAGGAGTAGAGGGAGATGGAGAGGATAGAGGAGCTGATACCAGAGGTGGTGAAGGATTATTTGGAGGAGGAGAAGGATGATTTGTTTCTGGAGGAGGATAAGGGGGAGAAGACTCTTTCAAAATGGATTCCATTGTTGTAGTCCCTACCCTCTTTGTCCTTTAGGAAGGAGTCTTGTTGGCTTCTCCATCTTTCTTCTTGTACACCCTTGGCTTCTTTGTTGAGCATATTTCCTTTGTTCTCTTGCTACCTTTCCCCTTATCCTTTGGGAAAGTGGATGCTTCTATGCTTGTGGAGCTTATACCTAAATCCCCCTCATCATTAGTCTTCTTGTCTTCCTCCCTTATCGAGGCTTCCTCCTCCTTTTCTTCATAGGTAAACTCAATATTTTGCACCATTAGGAGGTTCACCTAAGCATCAATCCAAATCATCATTCTCCTAAGGATCAAATGGGTGATGACATCAATATCCATTTCCTCTCCATCCATCCAATCTAGTAAAATATTAGGATGAGCAAAGACCTTATTATACTCTTCATTGAGGACCCACTCATCCTCTTGTAGTTGATTGAGCACTTTGAAAAGGTGTGGGATTGGGATGTAATCTATGGTCAGCCTCATGTAGCTTCTCTTTTGTACTTTGTAATCATTTGATCAATTTTCCTAGAAGTCCTCTATATGCAACTGATGTGCATATCACCTCCCCACAAGTACTTTATTTTATCAAAAGGGTCAAAATTATCCCTTTCACTGTGAAAGTTGAATCCAAAGCCTTTGATCTCCACATATGAGTGTTCAATTGAGGGTGTTAAAGGAAAAGAGCACATTCCCCTTCTTAGAGTTAGAGGGTATGGGATCCCCACTCTGCACTTCCCATGAAGCAAGTGATACGATATGTATAACTACTTGGTGAGCTCCAGTATCACAATCCTATCAATAAGATGCCTAGGCAATTTGTAGGGTGCCCCTAAGAAACCCTCAATTTTGAAATATGTGAATTTTAGGAATTGGATAAACTAATACTCGAACTGTTCAATTATTTCCATGGTAGAGAAAGATAATCTTTCCCTCAAGTCTCCTTACAATGTTCAAACAATGTGCATAGTGAATGAATCATTAACCCTCTTTTAATTATGCTTGGAATTCTGATATTGCAATTGTGGGTAGCATTCATATATAATATGCTCATTTGGGTCCATTCCCACATTTCCATTGCAAGTCAGACCTTAGTACTTGAAGTTTTTGGCTAACAAATATACCACATAAAAATTCATGTAAAAAGTGGAAGACTTCTTTACCACATGGAGAATTGCTCATAAAGACTATCACTGTTAATCTTCTCATAGTCAAATTTAGTCTTTCCCCTAAGGATCTCCTCAATATAGTAGAACATCCATTCCTTGAAGTTGGATACAGAGGGTATCCCTTTGATCTTGTCGAGGAGTGTAGGGTATGTGCAAGATCATCATGGAAAAAACATACCCTTGAGTGGCAAATTTTTTTAAGAAAATAGAGTTAGGCAACTTGCCGTAAAATTTGAATAAGTTATCTATATTATTTCAAAAATATGTAAGAATAGAATCTGTAGAAAATTGAATGTAGTTTCTAAACTACTAGGTTTATTTTATTTTTTAAAATCTATTTGGTGAAAATTTGAAATTTCAATGCAAGTACTTAAATTTGGGGAAAAATAAGAAGTGGCGTTTATGCGACCACCTAACCATTAAAATGATAATAGTTTTTATAAGATTTTAGATATAAGTAGAGGACTCATGTCTGGATGTGATGCATATTTTTTTGTAATTTTTTTCCAAGAAAATAATTAATTATGATTTTTTTATTACAACTTTTTTAAGATATAAAAACTCGTATGTTTGACCACCTTAACTTGGTCAAAACTTCATGAAATTCAGTTTTTTTTTAAATCCTATAGTATGTGAAGCATAGAATGTGATGCATGTTTTGGATTTAAAAAATGTGATACCATTTGAAAGGTATAGATGTTTTTCAATCAGCCTATGAATCAGGACTTTAGTCATAATTTAAATAGAAAATGAAAAATAATTATTAATTAAATTCAAAGTAAAGCATAATTTATATTGGTGGAAACCTGAGAATCTCCTTTAAAAACTCTTTTCGTTTCATCAATTTTGGGTAAAAAAAGGTCGTCAGCCACATGTACCCTACACATACTCATCATATCACCACTTTTTGGCCCATCATGATCCTACGCATACCCTGTAACTAGAACATTGACTTCATCATTGAAATCACTCCTATATAGGGTCTTGGGAAGTTTATTTGTTCTCATCCTTGGCTTCTTCATTCAATGGTTATTGATGAGTTGAAGGCAACCATTGAGATCTGTAGTGAAGACCTTAACTACATACTCATGGGTGGGGATGGTCATTTGGGAGAAACATGGGATCCAAAATGTTCTTGCAATGGAAGAGGGAGACAATTCAACCAACACTCTCCCTTTAGCTGTAGTTATTCTCCTAGAGTCCTTATGATAATACTCTCAGGATCCCATGATTAATTCATGACAAATCAAGGAAGGTGGGAATCCTACTACCTAGGCTATTCCACTTTGATCTTCGATGCTAAATTGGTCTTTGGGGCTCTAGAGATCCTTTCCTTAAATTCTTCTATGTCTACATGCTCAAGGTTGGTGTTACAAACTTCATCCCATGTGGTCACGATATTCAAAGTAGTTTCAATGCCATGAAATTTGTACTTCATTTTTTATGCTCTATCTATTTTTCCATATAATCTACAAAGGATAATGCATAACTAGGATTTGAGGGATTTGTCTAACCTCAAATTATGCATATACATTTCTCAAAAATATACAAAATATTTATGATCAAAACACCTTACACATGCATAAAGTAATCCACAACTGAAAGAAATCTCAAAATCAAGTATAGTGCAACCAATTGTGGGTTTGGAGGAGTCACGGGTTTGCAGACCTTGCAGGTCTGAATAAGCTGCAAGAAAACAAACCTTGGAAACCTACAATTGAACTTCCGTAAGAATTTTTTTGTAAAGGGGTAGAGTAGCATGGACTTGCAAAGTTTGGATTTATTTTGAGGAAAATTTATCATGCATAGATTGGGAACACCTTAGTCCTTTAATTTTTAAACCTTTAAGAGTTTTTGTAGGAAACCTATAATTTAATTTCCATAGGCAAAGATTTACAAAAATCGATTAGGTGTGTAGGTTGAGCTATGTGGGTTTCAGGTTGTTGTAGGATGTGTACCAATACGATATGTGGGAATGGAAGATGTGTGAGTACTTAATTTTATGAGGATTAGAATTTTATGGGAGTTTAGGCATGCATTTTTTGAAAGTTGGGATTCCCACAAAGAAATGCTCACAAGGGGTTTTCATGGGTCTCTAACAAATATGAAAAAAACCAACCAAAGTTAAACATTTTTAAAAGATGTTAAGGGGAACCTATGAGGGAAATATCTGTAAAACATTCTACTTCACAAACCCAACCAAAAAAAACCCCTGAGATGGAAAACATGCTCCAAAAATGCAAAAGCCACAAAGGAAATGACTAAACCTACTTGAAAATTAGCAGAAGTTGGAAGTGTGCACCTTGAGGTGACTCAACCACACATGAAATGCATGCCAATGGGCCCAAATGGTCAAGAAAAATGCTAAAATAATGCTTTAAAAGGAATCCACAACTCAAGTGAGAAAAATTAAAATTAAGGGTCCTATTTATACCCCCTAAAAGATTGGTGCAATAAATGCACCCTTGATAGTGTAGCACACACCGAAGGTGTTGAATTAGCATTTTGGGAGGTAGTACGAAAATTCAAAGTGTGAGGGATTCAAGGCTTGTGGGGATTAGGGTGTGCTAGGATTTTGCAAGAAAGTCACACTTTGGAAACCCATAGTGTAATCCGGAAATAAAAAATTATAGAAAATTGGTTCATGCACGAGTCCAACTCACGTGGAGTTGTGGGAACTGTAGGATTTTGATGACTATGGGAATTTGATTATTGTAGGATGTTAAAAGGAGACTTTTCTTACTAAAATCCCCGCAAAAGAAAATCCTCGCAACTGAAAGATACTTAGCCAAAAAAGTAACCCAACCTCACAATTCACATAAGCAAAGGGGCAAGAAGGAAAACCTAAATCCAAAACCAAACCAATAAAACCATAGAAAGAAAGAAGGTGGTCCTTGTATTAATGGGGCATGTTTGCAAGGCACAAAATTGATGAATCTGTTGGGGAAATTCCCAAATCATTTCATAGATAAATAGGAATCCAAAACCTAGAATATCTAGTTTTGAAGACTGGTGAAATAAATATTTCTCAAAAAACCACATCCTAGATCCAAAGGGGCAAGGAAACTCCCGACATATAAGAAACCAAAGTTTACAAAGGATGTTCATTAATGTGTTGAAGGAGTACCCAATTGAGGAAAAATAGATTACCAAACACAAGGATAGAAAATCATACCCCAAAAGCAACCTAGATAGAGCTTCTCTTCTAGTCAAGTGTATATAGCCTTGATGAGGTTATCACTATTATCCTCTTGAACATAGATCTACTGCTAGTCGGGTGCCTACAACCCCAGTAGAGATATTAAAATCCCACTGATTATAAAATGTCTTTTTATCTTTTGTTCCTTTACATTTCTTTTAATTTTAATTTTCAATTTTTTTTAGGAAATGAAGCCTTCACTCAGGCCTATGGATAATAGTGGTGTTGGACCAAGAAATAAATATTTTCACCCTATTCTTGACAACAAATCTCCCCAAAAAAGAGACCCAAATTACTTAAATTTATTCATGTAATGTGCAAGGTTTCAAAATATGGTGGAAAAAATTCAAGGTATAATAGATACCCAGGCCATGAATCTCAAAGAGTTCTTCCACTGACCCAACTAGCTTAATCATGCTAAGAAGAAGATTACCATTTATCAAAGAAAGGAGTAAATGGGAGATAAATGTGAGATAAACATGAACAAAACACACAAGAATTAGTCATATTAGTAGGTTAAATCACATTCCCTACGAAATACTTGGACATACAAAGAAATGAAGACAAACTATATAAAATCATGAAATCCTATCTAAGTACTCCAAACCTCATCCCATAGGGGGATTGGTGCCAAATTGATGTGGAATATGGACTTTTCCCAATCCCTTGTTGAATAAGATTCAATATTTTGATGCAAAGTGATGGATTTAATGCAATAAGATAGAGAATTCAAGCTCAAATGATGAAAATGCATGTAGATGTGAGTAAAAAAATGTGTATAGTAAGCTTGCATGAAAAAATGGATCCATTTCCAATAAAAGAGTCTTCTATTTATATGAAGCAAGGGTGAAAACCAAGAAATGTGGGACTAAATGGATGATCATTGTCCTTGTGAAAAGTATCACAAGGCTAAGAGAAGCAATAGGAATATGTGCCTCACACAAGTATGTGCATATCTTGGGAAGAGAGATGTAAGAGGGAGTTATGGCATATGGTTGGAAGAATTTAAGGACAGTGGGTGAGGATGTAAGGGTATGTAAGAGAAGTAAGTGCCCTTGTAAGAGACAAGATGGCTTGTAAGAGCCATTGGATGCCTTTGTAAGAGTCATTGAATGCCTTTGTAAGATCCATTGAATGCCTTTGTAACAGCTTTTAATAGTTTGGGAGGGAAAGTAAAAAATAGAGGAATATTCCATAAGAATATCCTTTTGTGAGGAAAATAGCTATTTAATTAATTTGTAAAAATTAATTACTTGTGCAAGTGGGGTTAGTAAATCATAGGTTTATTTAACCTTGGCAGGGTTAAAAGCTAGAGGATTGGTTAATGAAGATTAATAGGTGGTTTAAGGTTAGTTAATCAATAATTAATTAATCTTAGGTGGGTTAGGGATTTTTAGAAGAATATGACATTTAATTAAATAATTATAGTTATTTAATGAAATGAGAAGATATATGGGTTTTAATTAAATGATTTTCATTATTTAATTAAATGGGATGAGACTTAGTAGAAAGGAGGATGAATTAATCTAATAAATTTTATTATTTTATTAATAGGAGAAAGTGATGAATTTAATTAAACAATATAGATTATTTAATTAAACAATTATTCAATAGTGATTTAGGATGAAATGAAGTTAATAATCAGATTCATATGCTTAATATTGATCAGGACTATTTAAGTGTCTACATTTTTCCCCTCTTTGAAGCAAGGTACCTATTACATTGGTTTAAAGAATGACACTTCTCAGAATTGATGTTGTTGCCAAGATCAAAATTCAAAAAATTCTTATTTTTTTGGATGCCCCATTGCTGCCCATTGAAAGGAATTATGCTGCTAGACTACCCCCTCAAGAGATTGAGTGAAATTTTCAAATTTTTAGGTCGAGCTCATGACAAAGATTCAACAAAGGTTCATATGTAGAAAATAGGCTACAGGAGGTGGAAATAGGCTCAAAATGCTAAAAAATGCTCAAAATAGGCTTCATGGCTCAAAAAATAGATAAACAAGCTCAAAATTATAGTTTCCCACCTCAATTAGGGTGAAAAAACCTAATTTCCATGCTTAAATATGAGAGGATTGGTCATTTTCAATTCATTTGCATATTCACACTTGGAGATTTCTTGCTTTTTGTGCTCTGACCCTCTAATGAAATGGCTTGTCATGTGCTTCCATGACATATCATAGACCGAGTTTGAGAGTACTAACGGCCTCCAAGCATAGGACCCCCAATACACAAATTGAAAATTTTCTTGTACTTTTCTTTTTCTGTGCATTTATTAGGCATAAAAGTTAGGGATGGTCTAGTGTTGCCCTATTGCAATGCTTTTGGGAATTTCGGTGACACTTTTGTCAAATTTGGCGATGCTATTGTATATAGCGACACATCTCTGGATTTGAATTTAAGGTTTCATTTTTGTTTTAGTGACGCAAATTCATATAGCAACACTCATGGGGACTTAGGCTTGGCAATGTTGGGTAATTATAATGATGCAAATGAATATAGTGACACTTCGTTGGGTTTGAATAGGGGGACGCATAAAATACCAATGTACAATTATTTTTTAGCAACGTCGATTAAAATGGTAACAATTTTGCTAAAGGATTATGGTGACACTTTTGAAAATAGTGATGTTATTGCTAATTGAGAGTTCAAGAACTTAAAAATTTATCAATTTTAGCCAAATTTTGATGTTTATTCACTACATGCACATAGGAGGTTGTCCAGCCACTCATGTCTTGTGAGCACTAGCTTGGGCTACTTAAGGAGCTAGAGGATTTCAATTTTATTTATTAGGCACACCTTGGGATGATCAGGCTTAGGTTCATGGCATACATGCCATAGATTAGGACTCATCTAGCTATGTTGATGACACTAATTGAGCAGTGGCATAGTGAGACATTATTGTTTCACCTTTCCACTGGTGAGGCCATGATTATGATAGACGACATGTGGAGGATATTGTGGCTTTCCATCCATAGGGAGCGAGTGATCTATGATATAGACTTTGGGGAGGATGCATGCAATGAGGTCCTATGGATAGATGATCTTGTGCTAGTGAGCTCATAGAGAGATTTGGAGATGTACTGAGGATAGGTATCGATATTCAAATTAGCAGTTGGAGCTCTAATTTTTCAAGATTGTGGAACCAAATTGGTGAGGGAGAGGGTTTAGTCCTAGCTGGGGAATTGCTTGGCATGGTATGGTATTCTAGAGGAGACTATATGTGTGGGGCCCTATCATGTGTTGGCCTCCTTATATCATGAAATGCATTAGTTCGTAAATGGACACGGTTGGGATTTATCAGTAGGTGTGACGTTATTGCATATCTGGGCATGGGAGCACATTATAGTGCTTAGACTAGTTGTATCACTTGCAAACATTGAAGTTGATGAGCTAGTGGTATTTAGATACAAGGGGCAGATCACCCTGCAACACACAGGTCCATTGGGCATACCCTACTGGAGGAGGGTTATTGATGATATGACTATGTTTAGGTGGCGGCCATGGTTATAGATGCCTGCATGGTATGATGATCATCAACAACTATTCTTTGTGAGGAAGACTTGGTACATATAGGGTCGAGAGCATACAATGATTGAGAGATACCTTCCAAATTGGGTAACCTGTCAGATCGACAAGGTTTGCAGGATGTTCCCGCAGATTATTATACTACAATATTTTCCAAGACCGCCATGGAGACAACTTGGGGTACACATATACCACCTCCTAAGGTTGTAGAGGGGTTTAGAAAGCTTGTATCTTGGCCTTGGGTATATTATTAGGGTCAGGAATATGCGAGGATGACAACAACCTATGATGCATGATTTGTTCCTCCCCTCCAATTGATAGATCCAATAGGAGCTCCTCCATGAGGGAGACCTAGGAGTGGAGGTACAGGTAGGGGGCGATAGGCTCTAGATGACCAACAATAAGATCAATAGTGATACCAAGTCATTGGATAGGGTTGAGGACAAGGAGGACTAGATCAAGTAGTGGGTTAGGTTCTAGGGGCACCACCACCACCACCATCACAATAGCAACAATAGGGACAAGATCCCCATGAAACTCAAATATAGATATTGACACAGGAGCGAGATCAGGCTCACCAACAACTTCTAATTGTAACAAGTGGGTGGGACCGAGCCTACCAGCATATTTAGGTGTTGATACAGAAGAGACTATGAGAGACAACTATGCTAGGATGTGGATATTTCCCTAGCTGAGGAGATAGGGTGTGGGTAGTAGCTAGAGGCTATTGCACAATAGGTGGCACAACAGACACAAGGATAGGTGGTCCAGATGGTGGTGGCACACCTCTATGGATAGGCCATGCAGGAGGTGTCCTATTATAGGACACTTTATTATAGAGATGTCCCCCAACACCATCATTAGCCAGAGTTTTCTTAAAGGAGTAGAGTCACACCCACTAGGTCAAGTGGTCAACCATCTGTTAGACAACATGGAGAGCCTAGTCATAGACAACCCTAGGAGGGTCATCAGGACTAGTCTAGGCAGGATGATAGAGGTAGTTGAGGATAGATCTTAACCCATTTTGTAGACATATTTTTGATGTAAAACCTAATTGTTGATGTAGATGTACATTCATTGGCTAGTTTTTGATAGCCTCTTGTATACCATGTTTATTGACATTACACAATAACTTTGATTTGTATCACGAAATTCAATTTTTTGATATATATATATATTATGGCTTTGATGTGGTTTTTATGATATGATGTCTCTTTATTTCATGCTTTATGGATGTATGGATGCATACAATATGCTATGGATGTATGCACTTTTATTTATGCTTATGATGTGATGTTCATGACTCATGATGTGATGTTATGGATGTATGACATGGATGCAAATATGATGGATGGTTTACTTTTCCTTTTCAGTATCTTTTCTATATGATATGCCATGATGATGCAGGATGTATGTATGGATGCATTTTTTTTGTGTATTTTTCATGTGATATGATAATGGCATGATGTGATAATGTAATGTGATAATATGCTTATAATTTAACAAATATATATTATTTTAAACACCTTAGATGATAATGATGATGCAATGGATTATGTTTCCCATTATAATGATATGCTATGATTAGGTATTGATATGTGGATGTTGATGATTTGTGGATGTAGGATGGATGGGGTGTTATTTTTGATGAATTTCATTATATCGTGTTAGCGTGGAAAGAATATAGAAGAATAAGAGGGATCAAACCTTGATTCCAAGAAGAAGTAGAAGTCCAACAATTCTATGAGTTATCAAGACTTTAATAGATATGGTGATGAGTGATGATGATTTTCTTATCCACGGATTGGGACACGAATGACACAATATTCCTTATGTTTGATAAAACACATAGATATGATGCATCAAGGTATGGATAACTAGGATGGAATTGTATCTAGTGCAATGGAATTTGACTCAATAAATAGATAGGAGTGTTCTTTTTCACACCTGACATATGAAAACCTTGCTAGGATGCACTTCAAAAGCTTCAAACATCTCGAACCAAAAACATAAAGGCATAACCTAACAATGTAATAGTCAACAAGTTTCCCAAAACACCTTCCATACACACCTAACAAAGAAAGTATTTTCCAAGGTTATATTAGAATAACATCCAAAAATCATATAAAATGAAAGATAATGATCAATTCCTGATTCCTTTCTCTCTAAATCATTTTGATAGACATCATCGAGAGGTCATTGGAATGAGTGCAATAAGATAAATCATAACAAAATATCAAGTAAACAAACAAGATAATGTTCTTCATACCTCTAGCCAAGACTAAAACTAAGGTGATGCTTGATGTTGATGTTCATTGTAGGAAGGATGGAGATTTTAAAAACAAATCGGATGATACACTATTGATACAAAGGTTAACCAACCTGTTTACTCAATGATCTAGACTCAAGATTCTTATGTTTATGTCTATATTTTACGAGGTTCCACATTTGTTTCTATTTGTGTTACCAAAGGGTGAAGATAACGATCATTTTATTATGGATGGATGTTTATTGTGAGTGAAAGTGAAATGGGATGGGTGGAATATTTCAATGTTTTGGGGATTTTTGAAAATGTTTTGAGGCTATTTTTGGAATTTTGGGTTGTTTTACAAATGTTTTGATTTTCAATTTTTCAAATGTTTTTGTGTTTTCTAAGATTTTGACCAAGAAAAAAACTTAAAAGACTATCCTAGGGGCCTTGAGGGATGATCAATGATTAGCCTTGCCTAAGTTATACATGTAGATACCTCATAGTTTGACTGACATATACCTGTAACCATTTATTGACGAGATATGAATACTTGATGGATTACCAGTTTATTATGATGGACTCCTAAGGACCGACCTAATGCCTTTGGGATGCATCGATGATGGCCTTGCCTATGTTCAAGATCAGAGACAATGTAGTTCGACAATCATTTTTTTGACCTGTTTTTGGATTTTGATGTAATTTGGATATTTTGGATATTTTGAGTTTTCATATTTTTGGGATTTCTTATTTTATGAATGTTTTTGGCTTTTCTAGGATTTTGTAAGTGTTTTTTGATTTTCTGATGTTATGAAAGACTTTAAAGAACATACACAAACTTGATCCAATACAAGGATAGACAAATTCCCCTAGAATGATACGATAGACTACCTCAATATAGGTAAGACAAACTAACCTTAAGAATGTGCCAAGTATTACTAAAGAGGAACATGATACTTACCCAAGATCTAGCTATGAAACAAACATGGATGGGTGATGAAATTAATATGATGAATGCAATGGAAAGTGATGCATGCTAAGCCAATAGACACTAGTAGAATTTGGCAAATAAATGACTATGTGACTAAAACTTTTAGTCATGACAACTAAAAATGACTAAATTCTTCTCATTTTTTACAACACAGCTATAAATGACTAATTTGATCATCAGATAAAATCACAACTATAAATGAATAAATAAATGACTAGTTTTTTGCATCAAACTTTTTTTTTGAGAGAGAAAATTTTCCTAGCCATCAATTTAGGCTTTAGTCAACACCTATGCATACTAATATATATATATATATATATATATATATATATATATATATATATATATATATATAAAATAAATTCCCAAAAAAATCAAACAATATAAGACCACCATTTTCTCGCCATTTTTTTACTATTACTTAGTTAGAAGAAATAGTCTGGGAAAACAAATAGAAGTTGAAGGTTTTTGAATATGGAGATATTGAGCAGTAATCAAAGGGCTTTCCTAGTGGAGGAATCTCCTACTAGCACTGCTTCAAGGTATAGGTCTAGAATGTGGCCAAATCTATCCTTCTATTAGACAACTCCCCACCTGGAAGTATGTCTTGAGGATTTTGAGCTTTTTGTTGTGGATCATCTCAGAGGTAAGTAAACCATTCTTAATTTTTTTAGGGTATTTGAAAATTTTGATGTTGGGTGTTTTTGTGAAGTACTATCTGGCTATTTGAATTTTATGATGCTAGTTGTTAAATTGTTATTGGATATTTCAGTATGTTTAAAAAATGATGCTTGGTATTTTTTTGTTGGCTATTTGGGTATTTCGATGTTGGGTTTTCACTTGAAATGGGTATTTTAAAAAAATGGTACTAGATGTTTTTTGCTATCGAGATAATATTTTTTCTAAGCAACAAATGAGGTCTCAACCTTTTCTAGTATTACACATAGTTTTCTAAATTTTGATTTTGTTATCATTTCTCTAGGGCATTAAAAAAAATTGATGTTTGATGAACCCTTTGTTATTGACTATCTTGGTATTTAAAAAAAGGATGTTGGGTGTTTTCTTTATATGGGTATTTAAAAAAATTGGTATTGGGTAATTTTTTTTCTATCAAGTTATGGTTTACACTTCTACGAAGGCCTAGGGTTTGTACCCTAGTCATTCTCTTACCAATTCTTCTGTTGGTATTAAAGAACAACCTTAAATATTGGGTCAAAAAATTAGCTATCTTGATAGGGTGTGGTATGATCTTGGATTGTATCCTAGAGTGTGTGGGAAGCTTGTGTTTAATCATTAAGGTATGTAAACCTAATCAGGGAAATGTATCCTATATAGCATGGGTCTTGCTTTAATACTTCCCATAATGGTTATTAGCATATCACATTATTATATTTTTTGGTAACCCAAGATTGCATTCAAGTAAGTAACAAAATTGGTCTATAGTTTAAGTTGTAGACTTTTAAGTAACATTCATAAGGTTTAGAAAATATTGATCACTCTCTAGAATAGCTCATTAAACATGGGTTGTTCTTGAATGTACTACATAATTGATATAACACAACCAATTTACATATCAACTAGAATTATAGGCTCTTTATTGCAACAAGTGGTAATCGCTCTTGGATCATGCTATCATTACATTGTAACCTATTAAACTTGAGTCAACCTAAATGCACCCAATGATGATTGACACCTAATTGTGATGACATTGATTAATTTGTACATGAATTCTGCTCATATGAGTGCCTCCATTTCTATCACAACATATCCACATTAAACTTGGGTAGACATGAATGCATCTTGTATTTGTTATAGCATAACTGTGCCACATGACCAATAGAGTTATGGATCACATAATTATAGTCACAATTTTTTTTTCCTCAGTTGTGCTCTTATAGTGATTTCATTACCGTTACAGCATAACCCTTTTGACTTATATTACTCAAATCTTTACATTTCTTATTTTCTCTTTGGATGGATGGAAATTCAATGGCAGGGATTTGTATGCAATTCATGCTCATATAAGTGCCTTCATCACCATTACACAATAGTACATTACAATTTCCTTTCTTGAACCTTTATTTCAATTTTTATTGTTAGGGTTTCTTAGTGATTATTCAATTTCCATGTGGCATACTGATAAAAGAAACCAAGAAAAAAATCATTTTGTTTTTAGTTAACTCTTGCTAACATACTTTTGGAATAAATTTTTGAATACATTACTTCGAGTGTGAAGATTTTTTATTTTTTCTTATAATACATTCATTGAGAGCTATAGTAGAAAGATTTTTACGTTAAAACCCATCCTGTAAACTTGCTTTAAGCTACATTTAAGAGGCTTCATAGTTTTTTTGTGATTTATATAGCTTTTTTTTTATAGTAAATGACATTAGATTCTTTCTAAAACTAAAATGATTTGTTAATTATGGTTTTATGATGATTAAATGTTTTATTTAGAAGGGGTTAATATGTGGTATTTTTTATGTGTAGGAAGAATAGATTGTGATGTAACATTCAGGTATGGATGGTTCAGGAAAACTTGGATTGCTATCAGTGACATAACCAAGTTAGAGATTACCTTGAGCCAGTCTAAAACACTTCTGGGTGTTTTCACTCGGAAGGACCTGAGTATAGGAATACAAATGTTGGTGGAATGAAACCTTAGTTTCCACCTAATTACATCTTCTAGGATTCATTCAATTACCTCAGATTCCCGATTGATCACTTTAAATATCTGACAAAGAAAGTTCCTATTTTCTAAAGATTAAATCATAAATATGTTGGTCCAATTTTAGATCCAATTTGAGGTCATGAATATCAGATAGAGAAAGTTCCTACATTCTAAAGATAAAATCATAAATCTGTTGGTCCAATTTTGAGATCCAATTTGAGGTTGTGAAGCTTTGATAGAGAAAGTTACTACATTTTAAAGATAAAATCATAAATTTGCTTGGATCACATTTCTTTGAGGATTTTTTTTGAAATAGTTTGCTTGCCTTGTCTATGCTTCCACATTTTCATGTATGTCTAGTAGGGCACTTTTACCTACAATATATGACAAAAAATCCCTGCTCTTATGCTTTGATGGATGTCCCATGATTAAGATCTATATAAAAAGGTTGCTTTGTAAACAGGGTGGTTAGGTGTTCTATAGTGTTATACAAGTTTAAGCTTTTCCTTTTGTTGATTTTTAAATAACAATCTTATCTTTAAGCCATGATTTTTGTTGTAATCTCTCTTTTTTTTGTCTTTTCAGTAGTTCTTGATTTATAGATTGTAATTGTTGGCAGCTATACCACAACTTATATTTGTGATTTACACCTTAATTGAAGTGCTAAAAGAGCCATATATTTACACCTTATTAATTTTGAATTGGTTCCTATTTTCCTAAGTGACTTGAGTCTAATACATGTGTATTTTTTTTGGACAATTTATGGCATTTACCTATTGGAATTATGTGCCTCAAATTCACTGGTGGACCCCCAAGTTGGTCTTCATCAAGTCAAATTACACCATGCGATGAGTTTAGGCCTTTATCACCATCTTGCGACATCTCATGGAGTGACTAGCAGTGGAGCGATGCTTACTACTACCCCACAGAGGTGTTAGATTGAGCTTACGGTAGTGTGGTATTACTGCCACCTTTCAATGCTTCCATGTTGACTAGTGCAATAGAGCGGTGGTTACCACTACCCTGCGGTGATGGTCAAAGGTATACTATGGTGATGTGGTATAGTCAACACAACACCATGATGGTGTAAGAGGCTTGGTGTGGTAGAGTGGTAGATATTGCCCTATCGTGATGGGATAGTTTGTGTATAGCAATGTAGTAGTGGATGGTGGATGACTGGATGTCTTTGGCAAGACAGTGAGTTATTTATAGTTAAATGGTTATTGATGCGATGGAATATATAGAAATAGTTGTTTTGCAGTAAGATTTTACTTATTACTTTTAGTATTTGATTGTATTCTTTTGTTTTAATCATTTATTTCATATTGGTCTCCTTTCTATTGGCTTTGATGACTTGTAATGATTATTCAGATTTTTATCCTATTAGACTTAAAACTGACTGGGTAATGTGAAGTTGGAATGAACATTGAAAAAACCTTTTGAAAAAGTACATTTGGATATTTCTACCAGACTACTTGAGTTTTGTAATTTGATGTAGGAATGGTTCATATGTGCATGTATTGTTGGGAAAATTTGTCTCAACCTTGCAATTATATATGGTTTATTGTTGAAAGGTATGAGGTGATTGATCATGCAAATACTATACACTCGTAACAAGAAGTGGGGTTTGGGGCATCGCCCTGGAAAAAAAATCATTGACACGTCAAGGTTTTCCCACTGACACGTCAAGGTTTTTTCCTAATGAAACATCAAGGTTTTTTCTCGTTGACACATCGTCAAGGTTTTTTTGTTAACATGCCAAATGAAAAAATGACCTTGTAAAACCTTAATTCTAGAAGGTTCCAAAAATCTTGTTATAAGTAGTTGATATGTATGTAGATGGGTGTGTATTCTAAGAGTCTAATAGTAGTCATGTTGTCTCTTGATCTCTAGTGGTGATACTCTTGTGAGAAGCTTTCTTTGCAAGTGTATTGTAATATTTTTATTTTTGAATAATATATTGGGTGGCTTTTGGAGTGTGGGGTTTTTCTCCTCAAAGGGTTTTCCCCATGTAAATCATTGTGGTGTGGTATGAATGATATTTGTGTTTATTTCTATTTAAAATTTTCAATTGTTAAAGATTTGTAAAGTTTTTCATTTTTATCCTCTCAATATTAGTGTACATGAAGTTGTTTTGCTATCTTAGCTTCCTTACAAGTGGTATTAGAGCTTGATCACCTTTGGTTTTAGTTGTGGGTTGTTGGGTTTTTTTGAACTAAAGCATATTTGAGTGGGAGCTTGTGTAGAAGAAACTTTGTGATCTTGTTGTAGGAATTTTCAGATGGCAAGTTCATTAGGGAGAATAGAGGTGGAGAAATTTTTTGGAAATAATTTTGAGATGTGGAAGCTAAATATGGAGGATCTGTTGATAGATTGAGATCTATGGGATGTTGTTGATGATAATTTTTCAAGGCCTATAGATCCTACTCAAGCTTCTCAATATGATGTTATGGACCATAAAGCCAAGGGTCTAATTAGATTGTGCTTGGAAGAAATTTTTTTAATTAATGTCCATGAAGAGACCTCTAGACATAAAGTATGGAAGAATCTTGGTGAGATGTATAAGGCCAAATCTTTAGTGAACAAGATTTTCTTGAGGAAGAAGTTGTATTCCTTGAGAATGGAAGAGGGTAGAAAAATCACAGATCACCTAGAAGCATTAAATATATTGGTGGCTCAATTGGCATCAGTTGGTGTCAAAATGGATGAGGAGGAGAAATGTTAGATCTTGCTTTGTTCTTTTCCTGATTCATGGGATTCTCTTGTTATGGCTATTGGGAGTACTTATGTTATATTAAAGACTGAAGATATGGCGGGTTCTTTGCTTTCTAAAGAGATGAGGAGGAAGGTATCCATCACTACTAGGGAGGCCCTAAATGTTCGTGGAAGACCTAAGGAAAAAGGAGAGAAGAATGAGAAGTGTGACAGATCCAAGTCCAAGGGGAGATCTAAATCTCCTGGAAAGTCCAAAGTTATTTGTCAGAACCGCAGTAAGCCTAGACACATTCGTAAGAAATGCAAATAAGAAAAGAAGAAGAAAATTAAGAAATTTGATTATGATTTCAAGTCTGAGAAGGAAGATGGTGACACATTCATTACAACTTTGGCAACTCATGTCTAGGTAATGATGCATGGTTAATTGACTCAAGTGCATATTTTCATATGAATTTTAATAGAGATTGGTTTTGTGAATATGAAGAATTTGATGGAGGTAAGGTGTACTTGGATGATGATTCTAATTTAGAAATTGTTGGCCATGGTAAAGTTAAAATTAGGTTTCTTGATGGTAGAATAAAAAGATTAATGGTGTGTTGCATATCCTTGGATTAGCATGAAATTTTTTATCTATGAGAAAACTAATTGATGCCAGTGTGCAGGTAGTATTTTCTAATGTAAGATGCAAGATGGTTAGGGGTGCTATGGTCATTACTAGAGGTTTCAAATATGGGACATTGTATAAGTTTGATGCATGCACTGTTGAGTGCAATAGTACTTCTTTGAAAAGAAATTTTGTAGAAAAAATGAGGTTTCACCTTCAACAGATGGTCATGGCTTTTGGGCACCCAAGGGTGCTCTTTCTTGTGAGACAAAGTTACCTAAAAAGAAAAATATGTTATCACACTAGAGACTTGGCCACATTGGAGAAAAGGGTCTAAGGACCTTGAAAAATAAAAACCTTGTTGAAGGTTTGTTTGATTGTAATCTTGAATTCGATTTTTGTGAGCATTGCATTATGGAAAAAAAAATTGCGTTCAATTTTTCTTGAGTTTTCATAAATCTTGTGGCGTATTTGATCTCATTCATTCTGATGTATTTGGTCAAGTAGATGTTCCTTCAATTGGTAAATCTACATATTATGTTTCATTTATTGATGATTATAGTAGGACATGGGTATATTTTGTAAAGAGTAAATTTGAATTTTTCAGTCAATTTAAAGAATTTAAAGCAATACCCCTAATAATATGGATGCATTGCACCTTAAAAAAAAAAAGAATTTAAAGCAATGGTTGAGTTGCAGATTGGAAAGAAAATAATTTTTTTGAGGATTGATAATGTTGGTGATTTTTTCTCTAATGATTTTGATAGATTATGTAAAGATTTTGGTATTCATAGATAGAAGACAACTATGTATTCTCCACAATAGAATGGAGTTATAGAAAGAATGAATAGGACATTGATGGAGAAGGCTAGGAGTATGTTGAGTGGTGCTAGCCTAGAACAAAGGGTTTGGGCTAAAGCTATTGCCACTGCCTATTACTTGATTAACAGGTCTCCTACGTCAACTCTTATTGATAAGATTCCTATAGAGGCATGGTCTAGTCACAAGCCTTCATTAAGACATCTTAGAGTTTTTGGTTGTTGGGCATATGCACATGTGCTAAAGGAGAAGCTAAAAAAGTTGGAGAACAAGGCTATAAGATGTATCTTCATCGGATATAGTTATGGTGTGAAAGGATACAAGCTTTGGGATCATATTGCATAGAAGGTAATACATAGTAGAAGTGTTATTTTTAGAGAAACTAAGCCTTCTTTTGTTACATTGCAACCAAAACAAAGTAAACAAGAAGATATGATTCAATTTCCTTCTACACCTGAGAAAGTTGAATCGAGTCCCAAGGATAGACAAGAAGTTGAGGAGAGCTCATCTAGCTCTGGATCTTCAAAAGAGGAGGAAGAACCTCCAACTCAACTTTTTCATAGGTCTACAAAGCATAGATAACCACCTAAAAGGTATTCACCTAATGATTGGAGATGTATTTTTTCTTTGAATACTAACATGGATGAAACCAAATCTGTAGAAGAGGCACTAGGTATGAATGATGTAGAATCCTAGAAGATTTCTATGGATGAAGAAATGGTATCTTTGAAAAAGAATGATACATGGGATCTTGTACCATTTTCTAAAGGAAAACAACCTGTTGGTTGTAAATGGGTGTTCAAGAAAAATATTTGTTTAGATGGAGGTATTGAGAAGTACAAAGAAAGGTTGGTTGCAAATGGTTACTCTCAAGTTGAGGGTGTTGATTATGGTGAGATATTTTCTCCTGTTGCAAAAATGACATCCATTAGATTTTTTATTTCTATTGTTGCTTCTTATGATTTAGAGTTTGAGCAAATGGATTTGAAAACTACATTCCTTCATGGTTATTTGGAGGAAGATATTTAAATGAAATAGCTAGAGCAGTACATGGTGAAAGGTAAAAGTAAGTTGGTTTGCTAATTGAAGAAATGTTTGTATGGCTTAAAACAAAGTCCTAGGATGTGGTACCAAAAATTTGATACATATGTGTTGAGTTTGGGATTTGAGCATTCTAAATTTGATGATTATGTTTATTACAAAATTGATGGTGATTTTTTTCTATTTATTGCATTATATGTTATTTATTGGTAAAAGGAAAGGTATTATTTTAGAACTGAAAGCTCAACTTGCTGCTAAATTTGAAATGAAAGATATTTGTGTAGCTAAACACATTCTTGGAATGGAAATTAAAAGAGAAAGAGTGAACAAAAATCTGTGGCTTAGCCAAAGCAAGTATGTCAACTCATTTTATAGAGGTTGATATGCAAGATTGTAGACCATTGTGTGTTCCCATTTTAGTTGGAACAAAGTTATCTATTTTAGATTGTACAACATCTCCATCAGAGATGGAAGACATAAGCAGAGTGCCTTACTAGAGTGTTGTTGGAATTTTGATGTATGATATGGTTTTTACTAGACCAGACATTTCTCAAGTAGTGGGAGTTCTTTCTAGATACATGTCTAATCCTAGTAGAGTTCATTGGGATGTAGTTAAAAGAGTCTTCAGATATTTGTGGGGTACCTCAGATTATTCCTTATGTTATCATAGTAATATGATTGAAGATGATATTTCTCTTGATATTCATGGTTATGTGGATTTAAATTGGGTAGGTGATGTTGATAGAAAAAAATCCACCAATTCTTATGTTTTTACTTTATTTGGTGGTGCAATTAGTTGGATGAGTAAGCAATACGTTGTGTTTGCTTTGTACACTACTAAAGCAGAGTATATGGAAGCTCCTCATGATTTTAAAAAAGAAATTTGGCTTAAGAGACTATGTTCATATTAGAATTAAAGAAGGGGTAGTGATAATTTATTGTGATAGTTAGAGTGTGATATGTCTAGCCAAGAACCCGACATTTCATGCTAGGACCAAGCACATTGATGTATGGTATTATGTTGTTAGAGATATGGTTGAAGATGGCAGGGTGAAGTTGGTTAATGTACAGAATTTGATGATTTTTTTTAATTCTTTAACTAAGCCTATGAGCATAGAGATGTTTAGATGGTGTTCAAAGACTATGGGCTTTTCGGTCCCTAGCAATTAAAGAGATGATGGTTACACTCTAACATTGTTCTTGCAAGGTATTCAACAATTGGTAGATTTGTTGGGAGAATGTGTCTCAACCTTGCAATTATATATGGTTTATTGTTGATAGGTATGAGGTGACTGATCATGCAAATATTGTATACTGAATTTGACACCATTTTCCGATGGCCATTCGTCGGTCATTCAACAAATCTTTGTTGGAAGAGTGATGCAATGGCGAAAATCTTTCTGTCACTATTTTTCGTCAAAAGGCCGACAACAAATTAAACGTTGAAATAACAACGAAGAATCATCAGTCGACGACATCGTGAAATACCTTAGGATTTTGTCAGAAGATCGACAAAAACTTTGTGTATCCACCGATGAATTACACCAAAATTTTGTTGCCTGGTCGACGAAATGGGCAAGCAGTAGCGTCGAAACAACAACAGACGTTCGTTGCCATTTCGACGAAATGGGAAAGGAGTAGCGTTGAAACAACACCAAGAGTTCGTCAACTTTGTGATGAAATTAGCAACAAGTAGCGTCAGAAGAACACCAAAAGTTCATCGAAAGTGCGACGAAATGGGCAAGCAGTAGCGTGGTAGCAATGTCGAAAGATCGTTGAAATTGTGACGAAATCTTCGTCACAACTATATCAACTTTGTCAAGCCTTTCTGTTGATTTGTCGGTGGTTTTCATCGGTGGTTGTCATCGAAATTGCGACGAAGCATCAATTTTTTTTTTAAAAAAATATTTGTGGAAATGTACCATTGCAGAGACTAACAATTAATCATACATATAGATTGCATATTGGTTTGATGCTTCAAACGATGCATTTCTTATATTAAAAAGTGCATTACTTTATTGAGCTTCTCTTTGTTTTGAGAATAGTTTAATATTCTCTACTTAACAGGGCCAACCACGTGACAGTGGAAGCTCATTTCCCCCCCCCTCACATCACTCTCAATTCCCCATACCCAATCATATAACATTAATCATTGATTCATCCATTAATAACATTTAACATTCATTCATTCATCCATTAATAACATATAACATCCATTCATCCATTAATAACATATAACATTCATTCATTAACATATAACATTCATTAATTAACATATTCACATTCATTCATTAACATATAATATTCATTCTTTCAGTTTTTACATATTATCAAAAATATGGTTGTCATGATATGATTACAATCACTTTTTTTTGTTTCTTTTTGAAAGCTACATAAAGTTGAAGTGGAGTATCATTTTCTAAATCAATATATGTCCCCCCTTTAGTTGTTATGCCCTCTGCTTGTGATCTTAATGTACGCATAGTCGTCTGCTCATGACGTGGACACCGCTTCAAGGGGGATCTGCTGCAATAAGAAAGAAATGTTAAGCTAATATGTTTTATTATTATTGTTACAAGTATTTCATTAATTAAAAAGAACATTAGAGTGGTTCTCTTTACTTGATGGGTCCACATCATGTTCCTAAAATTTTGTTATAAACTCATGCTCAACATGTTGAACACCCTCTAAATCATGATCCAGTTGAAACATGAAAGGTTACATTAATTAATACACCAATTGAAATTAAATATGTTTAAGAGAACATGGGTGGTCCTCTTTACCTAATGGGGCCACATCATGTTCTCGATCTTCTAGCGATCATGCTCTAAAGTTTGAAACATGAAAGGTTACATTAATTAATACACCAATTGCAATTAAATATGTTTAAAAGAACTTTAGAGTGGTCCTCTTTACCTAATGGGGCCACATCATATTCCTGATCTTCTCTAGCCTGATCATGCTCAACATGTTAATCATGCTCTACATGCTCTAAAGTACTGGGATGCACATCATGAACTTCATCTACACGTTCTGCTCCACCCTCACTACACTACATTCCAATGTCATGTGCAGTATTATCATTGCTTGAATGTTTAAAACAAATAGGAATGTAATTACTTTATGGTGGAAATTAATATTGAATAGATTGCACAAGTATTCAATTTTAAATAAAATTTATTGAGTTTATTTAGCTGCGTGTCAGATGCAATGGAAGATTGTGTTTGCCCAGTCAAGACTCTTAGGTGTTCAACCACGGTTCCATAGCCTTGCTAGAAGGCAATCTTCAGGTCCTCTTCTGTGGGAACTCTATTGAATTCAGAGCCCTACATTTTTTTAGAAGATCATGAATTTTGCTTCTATGGTGTGAAAACCAAAATTGTTTTCAATTTATTATAATTTGGATGCAATATTTCATTTATTTATACTTACAATTCATGCAGCTAATTTCATATAACCACCAAAGCCAAGTTTGTGTTGCCCGTGCTTTTCTAGTCTTGCCTTTGTTGCCTTCGATGTGTCGGGCAGCCTATGAAAAGTTTGAAATACATTATATTATGTAAAAAGAAAGAGTAATCAGTATATAATTACATTGTTGATAGTATCACACATAGCATACTACTTTTAAAAAAAAAATTAATGGCATCTCCATAGCATACAAACATTGAGAGCATATAAAATACAGAGTTCAATCCATGAATTATAGAAAATATATTTTTGTTGGTTATATTCATATCGCTGATTACATTGCACAAAACATACTACAACTGCATAAATATCAGATGGTGACAGTTGTCAATGCTTGGTCATTTTTCATACATCTCTACCAAAGCATTTTATCAAACAGTTCAACGCCTT